>JBCJKH010049484.1:9537-23295 GCA_039877255.1 Loriculus beryllinus
TCTATCAAGTGTAACACACACTGCTTTATTAGGCCTTGGAATTAGGATTGTGGGGTGGGACTGCATGTACACAGCCCCATTCCCTAATTTTTGTTCTGAATTTGCATGTATGTTTTCCTTCAAAAAATCAGGTTATGTAAGAAACATCTATTTTAATTAAAATGATACCAAGTATGTTTTTTACTTCAGTCTGATCTGAGGTGTTTATTACATTCTTGCATTTAATAAATTTTGGGAAGAAATAATGGATTTGACTTGACAGTTTTATATGTATAAGCATAGCTGTCCCTGATGCTGCAGGTGCTCCAGCCGTGTTTAGTATCACACCAGACTGTATGACTCCTCAGACTGTCATGTAACCTCGTAGTGAGTTTGAGGGGTTGCCAGTAACGTCAGTGGAAGTTAGGAAATCAAAAACATTGTGGCACACAGGGTTCTTCCTTTCCTTTGCTAGGGAATGCTAGAAGCTTAAGGATTGTGTTCCTTTTACAAATATATGATTTATTCTGAGATTCCAGAAAAAGAAATAAAGTCATTGTAGCTTTCTGGTTTAGTGGTCATGAGCTGTGTCTGCAGTAGACAATCAAGCTGTTTACTGGAAGAAGTCAGTGGTCTGAAATCGAAATAGTGCAGTGCTGATGCTGACTTTGATGGTATTTGCTCATCTCTGTGTAAATGCCTGTTCAGGCTGCTCTGATGGCTATACTTTCTGGGTGCCTTGGGAAACCCAGGGATGCATCAGTTCACAGAAGGAGATTTTAAAGCCTATCAGCCTGTATAATGGAAAAACAGTAGGAGAACAGGTGAGCTGTTTCCTGCTCCACAATGGTACTGAAATAATTCAGATGGAAGCCATTGGAGTCAAGTGGCTAAATGCCTGCTGAAAGGAATTGTGATTATCTCATCTCTGATAGCAAAATAAAACCTGTTACTCACTTTATGTGAGAGATTTGTAAGGCTTCCCAGTGGGTTGCAGGATTCCTAGGGAAACATGTGGGGTGCATGTTTGTGCCGGGGAGCAGCGAGGGCCATCAGCTCTATGCAGAAGAGGGAGCTAGGACTGAGGGTGACAGCACACGTGGCTTTGGGGGAGACCACTCAAGAGCAGCCCAGTCCCAGTGCACCCCAGCATAGCAAGCAGGCCAGATCCAGTGGTGGAAACCAGGGTCAACTGGGATCCCAGGCAAGCTCATGGTGGTGAGGGCAAGCAGGGAGGTCTGTCCATGGGCTGTGGCTCGAGTCCAGATCCACATGACCCAACGATGAGAGCCCAGTTTAAATGCAGCTGTGATGTGTGAAGGAGGGAAGCCCCTGCTGATGCTGAGTGAGCTCCGTTTTGCAACAGGTCAAACCATGGACAGGTACTTGCAGCACAACAGAGAGCAGCCACTGAGTGCAAGCAGCTCAGCTCAGGGGAGGAGGGAGCCCAGGTGGTATTTTGCTTTGACCACTTGTGTGACTAACCATTTGCAGTGCTGTGTCATTAGTTTGCATTATTTCAGAAGTGAAAGGAAGGGATGTATGGAAGTGTGTACATCTGAAAGAGCAAGTACAAGCAGTTCAAGTCACGACAGCATGCAGTTATCCTATGGAGTACTTGCAATGGCAGCATAATTCCAAGTCAGATAATGCTAATGATTCTGTAGCGTCATCTGAATGTAGAATTTAACTCATACACAAGGAAGAAAAGCAGAACATGGTACTGGAAGTCTTTGCAGTGCTTTAAGACAACGTAAATCTGCAAAAATAAAAATGGGCTTGAAGAATTCTTACCCCTCAGTTATTTGCAGGCATACTAACTCAACCTGTGGCTTGGCTGTGATATCAAGAGACAGTTTGAGCTGAACTGACAGATCATTACTGCTGATACGGCAGACCCCACACCATCCTTGCCTTTGTCCAGCCATCTGGTTCTGCTTCTTACATTTCCCTGTTTGAGCACTTACACACTTCTGTCTGTGCACACTGATTGACTGGAACAGTAGAAAATGACCAATAGGGGAAGAGGCCAGAGTGTCAGACTAAAATTGAATTGTGTCTGTTGGGTCAGCCATTTGAATCAGAAAACTGCAGTCCAAATCCTGGGGAACTCTGAGCCAGTGGTTTGTGACAGCAAGAGGAAGAGCAAGAGCTCTTCATTTGGGTGGTGGAAAGTCACTGAGTCTCTTCCACTCTTGGTGGAATGGCATTTTCTGAGATTGAAGGTCAGGATGATGTGGGAAGAAGTGAGAAAAATGCCAGGTTTGCTCAAGTTGGTCAGTGTTTTTTCACTGGCTTCTGTGAGGCTGAGATTACTCTGGTTATATTTGTTTAAAGCAAAAATGCCTGTAAGATCAGCTTCTGATTAGTGTGTTGTGAATGCAGTACTCCAGACAAGTAAGTAAGTTTGATGGGTTCTGGTTTGATTTGTGCTATGAGGACTAAAGGAAAAAAAGTGAAAACCATAAAGAATCTATTCCTTGTCTGCTGTAAACTTCAAAAACACCTTTTAAAATAATGTTTTGTCTTACTGCAGCTTTGTACAATGTTAAGCTTGCTGAAATACTCAGATGTCATTTGAGTGAATGGTTGATGGCTAAGTAAAGTGCAGTTACGTTAGCTCTGTTTGTAGAGACAAGCCATATATGAAGTGTTTAGTATACTTTGCTCACAAGAATTCTGAAATAGGGTGGCTTTGAATTTAGGCAAGTAAGATGATTTCGTTGTTCTATTTTTTTATATGAAATATTTCTCCAGTTTTCATGAATGACATAACAGTATTTGGACAGTAAATGACAGGGGAAAGATCTGAAATCGCTTTCCCTTCAAAACCAAAGAAATAGGTTTTTGCGATTTTTCTAGCAGAAAGTTATATGCACAAAGGCAACAGCAAGTAAGCATGAGAGTGACAGTGTCCAGCTCTTTTCTGATGATATATAAAAATACTGGAGCACTGGGGTTTTTTTGTTGGTTTTTTTTTTCCCATTTCGTTCTATTAACTATATATGGTCGAAAACAACATCTGTGCAAACCCCAGATGTTCAGAAAGTACAGAAGTTAAGAAGAGCGCATCTCCTGGCTTTCACCCAAAACTTCTGGTAACATTTTGTTGGGTTTTGTTAGGACAATTACTGCTGCCTTGCTGCGTATCTCTCAGGCAGTTTTTGAGCTATTAGACCAGGATAATGACAGATCTAACAGTCCATGTCCTGCTCCACACTGTAATTTTTCTAAGCAGGGAGAACCACAGTCCCTTCGCTCCTGTACAGATGATGGCCTTCCCAGTCCTGCCTTGAGCAGCGGTGATTTGGGCTGCCTTTCATAAACCTTCTGGATGGATTACTTTCATTTCATTTTCACTATTATCATAAATTTTATGCAGCATCACTTACAGCTGGTTGCATTGAAAATTTTTTTTAGTACTTGCAGGTTCTTCCTTGCTAATGATTTTACCAAAACATGTTGCTGTTGGAAAGCTGAAACCAGACAACTGTAGTAGATGGTGATAATCACAGTAATGATCGTGTTCTCTAGACTCCTGCTTAAGGAGAGGGGCTTGGCAGAGTGTCTTCTGATGTGATCTGAGTGCAAAGAGGCAACTGAGTGCCCTGAGTGATCTGATTGAGCTCAGTGACCTGTTTGTGTTAGGTCACTTAGATCAATCTGTTTGTATGAGGGACCACAATGGTTGGTGCTGACAGATGTTTTACTTAAGTTTACCAGCATTTATGTAGATTTTAAGAGTTTGAAGGAACTGCATGAAAGAGAGAAGAATCTACAAGAGAAAATAAAAGGTTCTGAGGACAGTGTGGCAAGGGAAGAAGTAAGAAATGAGTGCCAGGTGCTAATGAAAAGATACTTTTACTTGCAGAAGGATTGGGGTGAACAATTGAGGTCATGTAGAACTTTGAACAACAGATGACCTCAGAATCCAGTGGAAGATTCGACTTTCTCCCCTTCCTGAGAGGGATAGAGTGGTAGAGTAAAAACCTGTTTCACTGTAGGTCCAAATGAATGAATTTAACACATGATTTGTAATCCTGTGAAAGGCTGCCCGTAAATCAGTCCAATTACAAATGGTCATCTGATTATTTTGATACTACCTGTGTCACTGTCCGTGTGCTACTGACTGCAGATGTGCTTGCTCATCTTTTGCTGTATTGGACAAAGTTATTTCTGGGGACAGTCAGTACAGGGGAGAACAAGTCATGTTCTTTAAATCTGTGAGCCATTCTGATTCTGTTAAAAAGTAGAGCAGCCTGAGGACTGCTCTAGATGTTTGTTCTGTAATTTGAGGAATAGCGACAAAACTGGTGAAGTAATAAGGAAAATGCTCTGTGGGGCATCTGTGGGAAAAAATGGCCATGCAGTCTCTCCACCTCAAGTGGCTTAAAAGGGTAGGATTGGGGATAAATGAATTAGTCCCCTGAGTTTATATTGGTATCTTCATCCGCATACTGGGAAATGTCCATCAAAGAGCAGTAAGATGAGGATTCCTTCGCTTTATGCCCTGATAGAGGAGAGCTCTCTGCAGGCCACGCACATGCAAGTTCCTCTGTGGAAATCCAAGTGGACCTGCTTTCTGGGCTAGCACAGCTGGTTTTGTGTGATCCTTCATGTAAAAGTGGAATCATTTCTTGAATTTTGAAATATTTACTGTTAGACCTGTGGTAGGAAAAAGTTGTAAAAGACTCTTCTGTTAAACAGCTTCAAATCATGTTTCCATACAGATTTCAATGAAGCAGTGCCAGAAACGGAGAGACTGGACTCCAAAGCTCTGAAGACTCGAGCTCAACTTTCAGTGAAGAACAAGCGTCAGAGGCCTTCTAGAACAAGGCTATATGATAGCATCAGTTCAACTGATGGAGAGGACAGCCTTGAACGAAAGGTGAGAAGGACTCTACTCTCTCTTTCAGGCTTTCTATGGAGTGCTAGATTGCCCCTGTAAGTCATTTCATCCTCTGTCTTTGTCCTTTCATTGTAGCACAGGCAATATTTATTCCTCTGTGGCCAGTATGGTCTGAATGTCCTTGAGTGATGTGTGAGTCCGGTCTCCTTTGAGTTAGCACACCTGGGTTTTTGGTTTTGTTGTGTTGGTTTCTTCAACAGGAATCCTGGGCTTTCTGATTCATGTGTGCTTTATAATACAGAGTGAATTTTTTCATGTATGCAGGAGGTGAAAGGAACTTGAATCGTGCATTTCTCTACTTGTTAATTTGTTAAGACTTCGCTTGCTGTTTTGTCCTATTTCAACCTCTGGCTGAAAGCAAATACCAATAAACAAGTGTGTGGTATCGAAAGGTAATGACATGAATTGCTAAAGTGTTTCATACAAATAGAAGACTAAATAATGAATAAAATAATTGCATGTTCAAAGTAAACCTTGCTCTGATTGGTTTCTAATGGTATAACCTGCTTTATAATCTCTTATACCAACAGCCATCAAACAGTTACAGTAGTCCCATGCACATTTCAAAATCACCACTGCCCTTATGTATGAGAGCATCCTCACCAGCATCAGATTCTGGTGCTTCTTCCCTCTCCCCCGTGGCTAGCAGTGCAACAATCTCACTTGACAACCTAACTGAAAACCAAGAAGAGGGACAGCACCACAGAGGAGGTGTTCTTTCCCCACGTGCTCAGGGGGACACTCCACTTTCCTCTCCTTCAATATCTGGGCACAGCTCTGAAGCATCTCCTTTGCATCGCCCATCTGGCAGGAATATTATACAGGAAAAAGGTATTACTGTTTTTTACAATAAATTGATGCATCATTTTGCTCCAATCTACTTTATGAAGTTTTGTTGTGTGGTAGGACCTTAGCAACTAGAGGGACATCATCTCGTAACTTCTGTTGGCTGTTTGGAGGTCAGAAAATTACAAATGACTTTGTATGATGGTAAAAGAAGCGAACAAAGTTTAAAATGAGATCAGGAACTGCTTCCTTCCTCTTTTGTTTTGTTTTGTTTTGTCTTTGTTAGAAATTGCTGAAAAAGCTAGGGGGAAGTTGCCTTTAAGAAAATCTCGTATTTCGTTTGAAAAATAGCCCAACCCAACAAAATTATTGGACCTTGGAACCTTTCTGTATTAGAAACATGCTTAACACAGTGTACTTAGTTGGAATTATGTGATTTTGGCACTGCTAGGTGATTTTTTTGAAGGGTGGGGAAGGGAGTGTAGAGCAAGAATAACAGATTGTGGCTTTTAATTGCTGAGAGGCAGCATAGTCTGAGATCAAACAAGAGGTTAATGTCTGGAGACTTTTTGTTTACAGAAAAAAATACGAAGTAATTTGTTGGGGGAGGTTGGCCTCATCGTTATTTATTTAATTCAGTTTAAGCTGGATAAAACATCATGCAATCATACCCAGCTCAGGTGCGCGTCTCGGATACTGTTTATTAAAGGCATTAACAATAAGATACAGCACAGAATACTGAGCCTTCCTTTTCAGATGCCTTGTGAAGTGAAAAATAGCATTTTACACAGCTTTGGCATTCTTAGCTATGCACCTTGTTTCTCAAACTGTCACATGAGTTAAAATATGTGATAAAAATTGTTTATGAGTGAGGACTGTGGGAATAGGTCTGGATAGGTTCATAACAGACTTTGCCTTACTTAAATTAACTGAAAAGGACAATTTATTGAGGATTTTTGTTTGTCTGTGTGTCTGAAAAGACTTGCCGTTATTTACAACTTGGTTTTCTTCATCTTCATACATGGCTTTCACACAGATTCTTAAAGGACAGATTAATTCAGTTTTTTGAATTTGGGATAGCTTAATACAGGCTCGTACCTAGTTTCTGAAATTGCTACTCTAACTGTACATAATTATACTATTCTCAAAGAATCAAAGTTAAAGTCAGTATTTGAGTTTTGCAAGTAAAAATAAGGGTGTGAACAGAAGAATGTGACTTTCCAAACGTCAGCTTGAGTGTATGATTGGTTTATCAGTGGAGTTGTAAATCGTTCATTTCCAGCTGGTGTATGAAAAATATCTTGATAACAACTTAGTGGAGCCCAGCCTTGGAGTGTAAGGAATAGAGTATTATAGTCCACTCACTGTGTCACTCTTTCCGTTTTAGGTTTGAAAAACAATCTCTGTCTAAATATCATGTCATGCTTTCCCCACTGTGACTGTTAAGTAAGCAGCCAGTGCTTTTGGGTGTATCAGATTCTGACGAGTACATGAAAATGAACCAGAGCAATTTAGTTTCTAAAGGAAAATTTGCATTCAGTATGTCCTACAATAAGAAATATCCTACAAGCAGTTGTGTGGCAACAGGTGTTGTAGTGATGCTGTTTTAATTGATTATTAATTTGGCTGTCAATCTCTTAACACGTCAGAAAATAAAAAGGGCTATTGTGTTTGTTCTGTGTGCTCAGGAAGGGTTTTTTTTTAACGTGGTAAGAGAGAGTATCTGTGGACATGTGTGTGTTCACTGATTAATCTCTCATTAGCAAAAGTGAGTGTTAGCGAGCTCACACTTGTCTGTTGTTTTTACTTATGAAATCATGCAGTGTTGTAGGAAGAGCTGAAGTGGCATGTGATCAGTTTCATTGCAAAACGATGAGGAATTTTGGTTGTCTTTTAAGCACAACTTTTTCATGTATGTGTATAATTATTTTCTTCAGTTCTGCCTGTTTGGTGCAGCAGCACCTCTGTCAAGACAGCTGAGGTGACCCCTGTGGGCAATGCTGTGCTGATCTGAGGCTGGCTGCAACTCTTGTGACACTGGGGGAGAAAGTTATGTCTAGTCTCCTTTTGCATCTGTGAGACACAGATTACTTACACCAGCTCCGTGAGCCTAAAAGTGATGTATTAAACAGCTTCTTCGTCATTTGGTGTGAGAAACTGACTCTTCCTCACCCTCTTAAAAGAACTAGAAGGGATCAGGGAAGATGTGCTCATCCACGGTGGGCACAGAAATCTGGAGAGGAACTTTTTACAAGGGCATGTAGTGATAGAACAAGGGGAAATGGCTTTAAACTGAACGAGGGTAGATTTAGATTAGACATTAGGAAGAAATTCTTTACTGTAAAGGTGGTGACACACTGACACAGGGTGCCCAGAGAAGCTGTGGCTGCCCCTAGCAGTGTTCAAGACCAGGCTGGATGTGGCTTTGAGCAACCTGGTCTAGTGGAATGTGTTCCCATGGCAGAGAGGTTGGGACCAGATGATTTTTAAGGTCCCTTCCAACGCAAACCATTCTATGATTCTATGTGTGCAAGACCCTGTAGATTCAAATCTACTCTGCCAATGAAGCTGATTTTGGGACCCAGCTTATCAGTCTTGCCCTGTATCCCATAGCCCGCATGAATGTGTTCCCCAGCAAATTGTCATTATTTAAAGGACCCAGCTGGGCCAAGCTGTGTATGACTGGGAGCATAGTGATACAAGAGCCCAAACAGAAATTTGCCATACCAGGTAGCAACACGTGTCCCTTCTGAGCTTTCCAGACTGTTTCTTCTACTACAGCAGCAAAACCTCCAGCTACTAAATGCTTTCATTATTTGCCCACCACAAAAGCAGCAGACCTTGGAGTTTCATTTACTGTCATTAAGAAGTTTCTCAAAAAAGCCCACTGCCCCCTGACCCCCAAGCCCCACTTCCCTGTGCATAGTTAGTGTGAAAATAAACATTAAGCACAGGGCAGGGCTGATGCAAAGTGTGTTCCTCAGCCTTCCTGGGGAATGGGTTTCTTCTCAGGAGACTGCCTTGCTGTTGTCACTGTTCATATTACTCTTTTTTTCTTTTGTTTGCTTTTTTGGCATGAAGTTACTTGTCAGTTGTTCTTGAATGGGTTTTTTAATATAAGTACTTCAGTTGGTAGAAACAGTGTGGCTTTTAGAGTGTGGGTATAGCCTTATTTTCCTTCTTTTCCTAGGATGTATGTTGCACATTGAATTTTTTACTTGAATGAAAACTTGGCCAAATATTATTCACAAAGCAACATATGAAGTTCTGTACGCATAGTTGACTATGTGATAGTGCTGCAGTATTTTGGGTTAATTCTGAAGGCTTAATCTATGTCAGCTACAGTAGGATAAATCCACAAACGCAGCAGTGCTTTCAGTTCAAAGTCACTGTACGCCTGAGGTCACATTGTAAAAGTCACCAAACTGCAAGTGACATGAACGACTGACCTTCATTTGCTTCCTTTAGAGTATCTGGGGACACTCAGTGTTTAAGGATCACAGAAACTGTGTCTGAATTTTTCAGCTGCTGTGTGTTTTCTTTTAGCTGCCATATAGATTTTACAGGATGTTTTGCAGACCCCGATTCATTGTTTTGACTTTATAGGTACTGCAGGCTGTTTCCTCTTTAGGCTGTTAAGTGTTTGTAGAAGAGATCAAAAATTGCTAGACATCTCAGGGCAAATTTATTAACTAATCTCCTTTTAATGCTTTTTTAATTCAGAATGGTTGGATTTCAAGTTAGATGTTTGTTTTAACAAAGGTGTTCAAGCTAAACAGATAACTGGTACCTAGCGTGTCCATCATAAAAGGTACTCTTGGCTCCAAAGTTCAAGAAGGGGTTTCAGGAGTCACCTTGGAAGTAAATCATACATACCAAATGAATTCTGTAAAAGGAAACTTAAACGGCTACTGCTGAGTTTCAGAATGGATTCACTGTAATATTTGCCTGTACATCTTTTATCTTGTTTGACTTACTACATATCCATTCAAACTCAACCAAAATTAACTTTTCATTTTCTTCAGTGAAAATAAGATTTCTTTGTGTGTATTTTCAGATTCTGAAAATATTTATTTATTTTTGTTCCACTTCACACTATCTTCTTAAATGTGAGGATAATTCACCTAATTAAATTGTACTCACACATGTGTGTACATGTGTGCATATCTGATTATGAAAAAATATACAAGTGTTCTGAACGGACAATGAAATAGCTGTCAGTAGCAATTAATAATAATGTACATTCTTCCATGTACAAATGTATCCTAGATGGTGCCACATGTGCTCAGGCAGCAAGAACAACTAGCCCTATTCTAGGGCATACAGAGAAACTAAAGCGAAAACTTGCAGATCTTGGGTAAGCATCTTTTTATTTAAAATGCTTCTTTTTTTTCATTAAATGGGTTGGAAATAAAATTTCAAAGAAGTTTCCTGATGTTCTCTAATATTGTTGTAGGGCTCCCTTGAGAAGGAGTTCAAACAAGGGCAAGAAGCGGAAAGAGAAAGAAGCTATTAGGGTGACCTACTGCAGTAGGTATGGGTGAAACACTGAGGATGCATGAAATGATATGCCAGTAACGCTGAAAAAACCTAATCATCCTAGCAGATGGGAACATTAACGGTCCCACTGACTTCATATAAATAAGTGTTAAGCTTTGTGATAACCTTCTGAGCTTACAAACCCATATTTCTTAACTAACGAAAGGCTACCATATAATCTAAAAATACTTGGAGGATTATAATATCATGACATCACTACTGCTGTTGCATTCACTAATGGGATTTGCAGAAATAGGTTATCGGAGCTGGCCCACAAGATGCACAAACATGCAGTTAATAATACCCGTGAATCAGAAACGTTGACACAAATCCACATATTTTTTTTAAAAGCCCCCAGAGCAAGGTTGGGCAGCAGCTGTTCACTGCAGCTTCACGGCACCCACATCGGGCATGCTTTCAGTAGGGCTTGGTTCTGAAAGTGAACATCATGAGTTGAAAATAGATAGGAAAAAATGCTGAATGCATTTGTCACATCACCAGCTCTCAGGGAAGGAATTTTTAACACCTTGTGAAATCTGATGAGACCACATCACCAGCGTCTGGACTCTGAGTAAATGAATGTTCAAAATGACAGGAAGCAATCTTCTCTGCAAGAAATAATGTAAATTTTTACTCTCCTCACATGTGGGTTAAACTCACTGGTGAGTTTAACAAGATCATAGCTACAGGGGTGATAGCTGGTTCCAGGTATGAAATACAAGTTAGTATCAGGAGCACTAACTTAATACATTCCGAAAGTATAGGAAGAAAGAGCAACTCAGAAACAATCTGCACATAAAACAGTGCAAAATAAAACCTAGTGATAAAAGAGCTATCAGAAGAAAGAAAACTTTGAATGCTACTCAGAAAATCATTGTGGTAGAAAGCCAGTATGTAGCAATTTGTGGAGATGTGCTGACATTCTAATATATGGAGACACAGTGACAAGTACATTGTGTAGCTCCGGAAAATCAGAAAAGCAAAGAAGCCTTAGACTTCTGACTTAATCCCTCAGGCACACTACTGAAGTGCCATGTTCTGTCTCCAGCATACATCTGTACATTTGTATCCTGCAAATATCTGGCAGGATCTTCAGTGATCTTAGTCAGCAGCTATTGCCTTTGTACTAGTGTCAGAAAACCTGTTCCACTGGTGTGTCTGCTTACAGTGTGACCTGAAGTTACTGGTGTTAGCTTATGGATGTCCCTAGTGACAAGGACAGATTTGTTAAAGCAAATTCTCTCCCCCGCTGTGTAGCTGTAAGGCAGCTAGTGCCCTTAGCAGGGTATTACATATCATATAGCATTTAAATGCCGAGCTACAGGGTGGGGAAAATGAACGTATACTTGTTTGTATACTTGAACTTGATTATATTCCTTGTAGCAATATAGTGTGTTATAGACATTTGTGAGACTGCATAGGTTTATTACTTAGAGAGAGCAGATCTCAGTTTAGAGGTCAGTTGCTTAGTAGACCATTTAATAAACCAGTAATTTATATTGTTTGTTAATATTTCTGGAGTTACTAAAAGCAAAATTTAATACTGTTTTTAAAGTCAAAATTTATAAGCATTTGTAATTCTCACTGTGCCTCGGTAAACTAGAATGTTACTATTTCAGTACAGCTTTTTAAACACCCATTGTCATGTCCTTTGTTAGTAACTCCACAGAATTTGCCTCAGAAGAAATATGAGAATGTTTTCTTTACAGTCCAGTGCTGTACAAGCTCTTTGAAAGAAGGATGGTGATGATCAAATGACAGCATCGTGTTATAATTATGTCCATTACAGTGACTGATTGAGGTAGAATTAATCATGCTATCAGATGGATGTTGCATGTGTTATTTTGCCATTGCCAAAAAGTAGCATTCATGATTGTGAATAAAATCCTGTTATTTCCTAAGACTACCACTAATGTTGCATATATAGAAAATTCCCCATTTAAGTAAGAAGCATATATTCCCCTGCCTGAAGCTAGGTGATTTAGGCAACATCATTGTTTTTTTCCTTTCTACTTTTAAGCAAGATTAGAGGATGAGGAAAGGAGTATGGGACTGGGTCAGATACATCTACCTTTCCTTATATAGCTAAAAGGGAGGAAGGATTCTTCTGCTTCCATGGGTGAGGGCCCTTTGAAAACCTCAGTTTCATCCATACAAAAAAGAGGCTTCACAATATAAAGAGGTCTAGTGATTGTGATAATAATGATTTAGAAGCTTCCAGAAGGTAGAAGTTGAGGGGAAATTTACATACATGCAGTTTACTTGTGGCTGATAAGAACAGTAGAAATACAATGCACTGAAACAGTAATAGATACGTTAATATAAATAAAAGGAGAATATGACATATGCAGAAGTTCTTTGAGGCACACACTTTGCATAGTTATTTTTAATTTACATACTGTACTCTTGGCATATATGTAGTGAATAATTTAGACATTTATTTTATTTTATAACTGTTTCCTTCGCCTTGATCACATTATTCCCTGCAGTCCTTGTTACTGCAGAGGAACTGATAATACCACAAAGGTGTTTCTTTCATTCTTTCTGTATTAATATTTTTAATATTTAATAACTTTAAATTCAAGATAATAGTATTTTTATAAGTATTTAGCTGTTGTAACAAAGGCACATCTCCGTAGATGGATACAGAAGCACCTGATTGATTCTGCCTATGCTCAGAATCCAAGCCAGACATTCTCTGGGAGCCAGAGCCGACTTGGGTCAGTGCTGAGTCTAATCTAATTATGCTGAGTTACCACTGGGGCTCAGAAGAGTACCAACATAACCAACATGTGGCTTTGTGAGTGGAGCCTGTTGACATCTGAATGGTGGGACAACAGGCATTTTCAGCTGGTGTCGGTCTCCATTTGCTGTGTGCATGCTGTCTAAGACAGCTTAAGTTAAAAAACTGAACCAAAAGAACAAACATTTTTCTTCTGCTAAAAGAGGGATTTCAGGCATGCACCTACCGGCCATGTGCCACTCAGTTCTTTAGTCGCAGTTACAAGGAATGTCACCCTTTTCACAATTAGCTGCTTCTAGCATTTTGTTTTATTTTATTTTATAATCTAACGCATATTCCTGCTCCTTTCTCTTAAACAGGACCATCAGAGAGATGCTGCAGAAATCAGCAAACATTAGATCTGTAGCAGATCGATCCTCCTCTCTCCCACACTGTGTACCATTCACATGGTATGGAGAGAGTGGCAAGGGATCCCATTCTTCTAGCAACCTGCCATCATCCGCCAGCTCAACTGAACCTTCTTCTGAAAATATAAGTCCAGCTAAAAAAGGGTCAAAGGTAGAAAATAAAAACTACCTTATTCCCACTGTGTTGAGTGGCATAATTGGCTTCATGTTCCTGGAAAAAGAACAAGCCAATATGTGACTACTACAATAAACAGAGCATGGTGTTCATTGTACAGTAAAAGCGCATCCAAACAGAACATCTCTGTCATTGTACCATTCCCCATTCTACCTTTTTACTCTGTCTTAATGTACATTAATTCAGTCAACTAACTGTGGTGTGCTGTACCGTAATGAAA
>JBCJKH010049485.1:18045-29346 GCA_039877255.1 Loriculus beryllinus
AGGGACACCTCACACTAAACCATGGCACCCAAGGCTCTGTCCAACCTGGCCTTGAACACTGCCAGGGATGGAGCATTTACCACTCCTCTGGGCAACCCATTCCAGAGCCTCAGCACCCTCACAATAAAGAACTTCTTCCTTATATATATAAATAACAACATGAAATATGCTGCAGCATTAGCAATGTTTAATTCAAAGGGGGAAAAAGAAAATCAAACAATGTCAATTTTCAATTATGTTGATTAGAGACAAACTGGGTAATTAGTAAATGAAATAATGATACAGGAAAGATGATATGTCTGAGATGAAATGACAAAAATATTTCATAAAAGAGAAGGTAATTTATAATCATCTTCCTCAAAAACTAAATTCTTGCTCTGCTATAGCAAACACAAGCACTTTATGTTCTGCACATCAAAAAATAATTAACCTATTCATCTAATACACAGGTATTCTTCAGGAGAGGTTTCTTTTGAGCGATTTCTTTTTTATTTGGAATTTTACCACGTGAACCTTTTTTCCCATTATTATTTCATTACTTTTGCAGCACCAAAGAGGTGAAGGCCTGGCTTTGCATCACTGTCCCTCTGCCAACTAAGCCAGCTCCAGCGCTGCTGGCAGGGAGAGCCTGAGGGTGCGACTGAGACACTTCGTGCTCCAGATACTCCCTGTCCCCAGCCAGGAGGACACAGACAGCAGCTACAAGGCAGCACACATTAGAGGAGCCCAGTGACTTTCTCACATTCTTCAAGGAAGGGGACAGGTCAGGTTCAAAACCAATGTGAAGGTTTTTCCTCATTTCAACCATCAAATCGAGGCCAAACATCAAGGATGAGGCCCCACAAGCACCTAAAAAAAGTCTAATCCAGGGACTCCCAGCACCCTTTTTAACATCATAAACCATTTGAGACACTCAATCCCCTTCCCCCTCCCCGCAATATCACTGCATAAGGGCACATACATCAGTTTCAGCCAGCCAACACTTTGATGCTGCCAGATTCCCAAAACACTTCTGAGCACATTAATCACTTGGGGAGATACGCTGAGGATTACTGCGCATTGGAAAAGATCCTATCATAACCACAGCTCAGAGATCCTGAAACGCCCACCACAACTGGAAGCACTGCTACACTTCTTCCAGATCTCCCAGATGAATACTGGTGAGGGAGCAAAGGGTTGTGTTGCAGCAGGAAATGTTAATTTTAGATTTATCTGCAATGTATGTTTGCTGTCTTTTCCTGATCAATACACAGATATAAATGAATCACCATCTCTCTTATCAAGGCAGCAGAGGAGAAAAGAGACCCAAAAAACACAGCTGGGAACTTTTGCCTTCCTGAACTGTAAATCCACTGTTACGCTGTCTGGAGTGAGAAAGCACGTGTGGCAGAGGAACTAAGGCTAAAGGGCGATGTACTACAACTTTTATCCTCACCTTAAATTTTAGGACATGTATTAAAAGTGTAATTCCATCTCTACTCTCTCACTAAATAAATAATTATGGGGCCAGAAGGTTAGGGAGCCTCTGTGTTGCTATATACTGCCAACTGCTATGGGATTTGAAAGCTTGACACATGCTGGAGAGTATCACCTCATCAATGCTCCCAGCTGGCCTGGGAGGTGAAAACCTAAATACCACTCTTAAAGGCAGGTCTCTAACACACAAGTAGCCAACCCCTGCAGATAAGCCTCAAGAAACATAGTTATTACAAAGGCATGGCAGGTTAGGAAAGACAAAATGGCAACAAGCAATTGCAGTCCACAATATTTGCATGGTTTCGAGGGTTGTATTTCACACGTATTAATTAACAAATTAAAGATTACGCTGCTTCTCGGCGTCTTTACTTAGGAGTCATTTAAATCTCTGCCTTTCCACACACTTATTTGCTGTTCAAACTGTTTTCTTGTAAAATAGGCTTTTTATTTTTTTTCTTTAACTCCATTCTTATGGCGTTTATGTTAATGGCTACTTTGGGATAATGTCAGTTTTCTCCCCAAAAGGGATTACACAGCCTAGCTACCGACCCCCAGTAGATGTTCTTATGATACAGAGGGACTGACTTTGTTTCAACACACTGGCGAGTGCACTGCTGCGTCTGTATGATAGCACTTCGCAGCATCCACCCCAATGCTAATCTCTGGGATCACACTTTTGGCCAAGTACTGCTCAGTCTGTTTACACTGTAAATAAAACAATAACTCTTAGAAACAGAGAGATTAGTAAATTGAAGTATTGTCACACATTTTTAACAAAGGGCAGATGCTATTTATCTTTATTATGCATAAGGACAAGTCAAGAGCTAACCAAACTGACAAATGTAGGGGCACTTGTAATTTGTTTTGTCACGCTATCAGGAACTCCACATGATGATAAAGGATCAGAGCATGTACAATATTTACGATGAGGAGGTTATTACATGTAGCATACTTGTGCTCATAAGCTGCCTGCGCCTGCTACTCCTTAACTACATATGACAACTGAACTGAAAAATTCAGAGAGGTGACTGTAATAGTTTCATTTCAAAATAGCAGTTTCATTGACTAAACCTTTCTAAGGAGCATGACTGTAGCAAATCTTGGGATTTTTACTATTTTATTCCATTACTGAACTGGCAAATAACTCATCCCTTGATGAAGAAATAGAGGATCTACACTAATTTGAGGAATTAGGGGATGCTCACAGAAGGACAGAGAATATATTACTGACTCTGTACCAAGTCATGCCCTCAATGCCACCAAACGAATGCAGAGAAACTCCATTCATGTCCCAAAATATTATCTCATATTAACAACAAAAATGAAGGAACAGTTGAACCTTCTCATTTTCACTCATTGTTTTATGCATCACAGACACCCCACAAACATCTATTTCTTGTTCAGACTGGAAAATCAAGGCAGGTTGGGGGCCGAGGGCTACTCGTTTCATTTTGGTTTGAGAAACACTAGTGAATTACAACTGGACACAGCATCTTGTCCCTGGCTTACTCTCAGGATGGTTTGCATAATAAACCAAAGAGGGTATTATTTGACAAACGTTAAGGAATCCCAATACTGAAATCTTGCTGCCTTTGGGGTCACTAAAAAGCAACGTTATAGAAGATACTAAAGTTAGCAGTTTGGGCTGCTAATTTTACATGCCTGCTTCACCAACACACGGCTAAAAATAGATAAAAGAGATAAGAACAGAACAAAGAGATGCACTGCTGGACAATTATCTTCCTACTAGCATGGTCTACTTTATAGTGCGCATTTTAACCCTTTTGATGTATAAAATATATAGATTTTTCAAGCGTTACTCAATGGGCTTTCAATCTACAACAGAAATTATTTAAATATATTTCATTTTTCTTAGCATTTTCTTCTTCCCCTCCTAGTGGGACACAATAATGAGGTTTCAAATATTTTAATAAGGGCATCATGCTACTTGCCAAGGGGCTCGAATGCTAAATAAGAACATTTACATCTCCTAAGACCCAGGAGAAGGAATCAGTGCGCTGCTCTTGAAACACGTATGTGCATGGCAAATATGATAGTTAATTTTAATTTGCTGGGAAAAGAAGTAGACATTCACTTCAGTTTATTAGGCCTCATTATTTTCAACGAGGCTAAAGGGATGATTATCTTTAGCTGCTCTGTAGTGGTCTAAAAGCAAACATTCTTCCTGATAAGAACAACAGTTATTAAAATATAAAGGGATATTAAATTGTTAAATTAAGTTACAACAGGTGAAATCTTAAAATAACACCCCCAATAACAGTGTTTTCTGCCACTATTCTGCCCAGATGGGCACTATGACTGAAATCCTGACTTTGGAATTTAATTATTTTAGAGAAAAACAAAGCAGCAGAGCAGCCTGACTCGCATCTACACGGCAAACAGGCTTATTCTCTGCTTTGCAGCCTTCTTCTTGGTATCATTTGCTTACAAATGACCATGTTTATAAACACAATCGACATTCTGTCTCCTTATGTCTGGGGGAACAACAAAAAAAATAAGCACCTTCGGATTAACATGACAATTTACACTAAGCGATTCTGGAGGCATATCTGTAACATCACCCCATGCATATTATTCATGTTACCTTAAAACCCAGCAGCAACCCACAAATGCATTTGCTAGCACACGGTTAAAAGAAATGAAAAAGAAAAGGAAGAGGAAAGAAAGAAGATAAAACCAAATTCACGAGGAGAGCCTTACCTCTCTGATACATAACCCGTCCGCAGATTTAGCAAAATCATTTCAACAGCCAGGCCTTAAGCACTTTGTACAGCAGGAAGACGCCGTTTTTAAACTTCCTGTTTAGTGAAAGATTAGAACAGCTTTCCCCCCCCCCCCCCCCCCCTCCGTGGCACTTTACCAGCATTTCTCTGCAGCTAAAAGCCAGGGCACCGCTCAGCCCAAGAGCGAACGGGACCGGGGTGGTGAAGAACCCCTAAATTCGCATTCCTGATGCAGTTTTAGCGCCGTTTCACTTTTTTATTGAAGGAGGAATTACCCCTGCAGCCGAATTCCAGTCGCCGGGCTGCGCCCCCCCCTCTCCGCCTCTAATTTTTATTCCTCTTTATGCTTTTATTCAAACACCCCAGCGACCGCCAGCAGCTCGCAGGGCAAAGTTGCGCCGGCGATGCGGCCGTCAGGGAAGCCCCGCTCCCGCCGTAGCCGGGCACACAAAGCCCATTGCTGCTGCTGCTGCTGCTGCTACCACTGCTGCCGGTAGCGGCGGGGGCCGATCGCCGCCTTACATCCCCCCCCCACACTCCCCTTCCCCATTCCCATCCCCACCGCCGCGACCAGGCCGCCGCGCCGCCAGCTCGGTTACCTAGAGGCAAGCCCTTGTTTAGTAAGTGAGAACTTCCCATTGAAGCGCTACGTCCGCGCCCGAAGCGGGGATGAGGCCGGAGGGGCACCGCCGCTCCGCGACGCCGAGCCTGGCGATGGAAGCGCGGCCCGCCGCGGCATATGGCGACCGCTCCGCGGGCGACCCCTCCACTGAGGCGCTGAGGCGGGCGCGAGCGCGCGCGCCGCCGCCTCCCAGCCCGCGCGCATGCCCGACCGCCGCCGCCCGCGCGCGCGCGCGCTCCCGCGCTACTCGGCCCGCCCTTAGGGCGGGGAGCGGCCGCCGCCGCCGCCTCCTCCCCCCCTTCCTTCTCCGCGGGCTCGATCTCTTGGTTCTACGCAAGCATCGGAGACAGAATGAGAGCGGGGCGGGCGCAAACGGGCTTGGGAGAGCCCCGCTTCGTTCAGCTCGTCGCACCGAAAACTCCCAACTGCTTTTAGGACGTAAGGCGGCAGCTTTTGTGTTTTGTTTTCATTAAAGTTCAGCAAAGGTGGGAGATTACCTGTATTTGACACCCTCGCCGGCATCCCAAAGCATTTGCGCTTATGGTGCTTCACTATTTTTTTTTTGTGGTAGAAGGCTTTTCTCCCTTTTCTGTTAATTTTTAAACACAAAAAAACCCACCCAAAATCAGAACACTCCAATTTTGCTCCTAGTGAGTGTAAGTGGGGATTAGTGCCTCCAGACATAGCCCCTGTGCTGGGCCTAAACCATCCCTGTGATCCCACAGGGAAGCAGCAGGGACAGGTTTAGGTGACAAGCGGCAAAAATCACCACAGAATCATGGAATGGTTTGGGTTGGAAAGGACCTTAAAGCTCATCCAGCTCCAACCCCTGTCACGGGCAGGGACACCTTCTGCTAGAGCAGGTTGCTCCAAGCCCCATTCCAATGTTCTTTCCCACTGGGGATACCCTCGCACATTCCCACTAAACCCAAAGTGCAGGGCAACTGGCACCAAACCCTCTTCAACCTTCACCCTTGGTGTCTAAATGCTTCTTCACTACCTCGCTATCTCCTCCTCGCTTCACTGCCGCTCTGAGGCCACCACAGTGGATCGCAGGCGTCCTTATCCACAGCTGCCATCCCGTCTCCCATTTTTGGGTCCCCATAATGAGCTCCTGTACCTGCTCCCCCAGAAACCACCCAATGCATTAAGGTCCCATCCTGCTGCCATGACACCATGCAGCAGTACCAAATTAATCACAATTAACGCCGTATTTATGCTACTAGCGCATAAATATCACCCGGCACAGGGTGGACCCTCAGAAGAGGCAGCTGGAGCCTGCATTTTGAGGGGATAGAAGGCAGGTGATGAGGCACAAGTGGAGCGGCCACTGCTGTGGACCCGGAGCTCAGGAGAGCCCGCATGTACTGACAGAGAAATAAGCACAAATCCAATAGTCCACCTCTGCGCTGCGCAAAATGAAACCGACACTGAGATTTGGGTCAAAACCAGGTGTTATTGACCCAAACCTGGGCCCAAATCCCAGCGATACCACACGGGGGTGCCCCCGAGAGCCCGCCATTCGCCAACCCGCCCAAACAGCGGCGCCGGCGGCGGACGACAACCGCAGTCAGCGCGGCGGCGCCCCCCGCGCCCGGCTGTGTCAGCTGACGCGGCCCCGCCTCGCCCCGCCCGGGTGAGGGAGGCGGTGAGGGTGGCGGAGCCGCTCCGCCGCCATGGCCCCTACCGTATCGTATCCTATCGTACCCTATCGTACCCTATCGTATCCTATCGTATCATGCCGTCGTCCTGCCCCGGAGCTCCGGGTCCGGCCAGGCGGGAAACTTCTACACCTCTCGGACACCCACCACCTTCTCCTCCCCACAGCCGGGCAGCGGAGCCGCGGCTGGGCGCACACAGGGTGTTCGCTCGCTTCGTCCTCTCCCCACCGGCGAGCGAAAACACCTTTTTTTTGCCTTTTCCAGTAATAAAACGCCCGGTTTCTGTCAGCGGTTACGCCGCAAACGGCCCCAAAGGCGGCGCTCCACAGCAGTACCTCAGGGGTGCCAAGGGACCTGATACCCCTCCGATGATAGGCAATGGCCCACCTCTGATAAAAATAAGATATTACTACTATTTCCTGAGCTCAGCGGTGATGCGAAAGGAAATAACGCTCTTACCGGCCTGGAGGAGAGGGCAAGCCGGCCACTGAGCCGGAGTTTGGGGTGCCCTGGCCGAGGGGCAGCGAGCTCGGTGTCCATCTGTCCCAATGAACATCTGTCCGTCCCGCTGCCTCACGCCATGCCAAGATCCCTGCGCAAACTCTCAGTGCCTCCTCTCACACGGGTTTTTAATCACTTTGTGGGTGATCTGAGAGTTAATTCTGCCGACGCTGCACTCCGGGACCGTGGGTGATGTTTAAACATAAGAAACACGCAGAAAGGGAGGGGTAGAGATGGAGGTTTAAGGGGTTTTCGTAATTCTGCAGGATTGCAACGGTTCGAATATAGGTGAGAAGCGTATTAGAGAATACAAATAATTACAGAGACTCTCGGGTAGCAAACATTAGCAATTCACTTTGATAAGTGACATGATCTAGACTAGGGAGCAGATTATCTCTTCTGTGCTTCTTATGTAGACTTTCCTGTGCTTTTTGGAGGGATTTTCTTTGCTTGTTTGTTTGAGAGGGGAATATTTGAACCCAAAGGTTATAAAGTATGGTTTCAGCCTCCCACACTGTGTGGATTTCTGGAATCCAGGGCACAAGTAAAGGATTTTAGCTCGTAGGCAGCCTTTAGCAACCTCGCCCAGCTCCTTAATAACTTGTTTTTCCCCATCATTCTCCAGTTATTGTCCATTTCATGGGGTTATTCAGCAGAATCAAGAGGTAACTCCCAAGACCAGTTTTATGCAGCCTCTGATTTAACTTCATTTTCCTCCTGCTTTCATGGGAAAGCCTTTTGTGGCTCCGTGCAGACGTCTCAGACATCCCTCAAACAACACAGTTTCTCAAGATTCTCACTGTGCATCACTAGGGCAGCATCTAGCCAAGCGCCTCATGTGGGGGTTGTATAAATAAACAAATTTGGTTTTAATCACTTTAAAGTGGTTAACCACTTTATTGCCATTTATAGATGTTAGCAAATATAAAAATACATACATATCAAAGCTGTAAGAAGAAAATCATGGTGGGTTTTTTTTTTTTTTCTTCACTGCTGAAGTTGCCATGTGGCAAAGTATCAGCAGGAATGAGCATTAGGTGTAGAACATGCTCAAACTGCAAATGAAACGTCTGTGAATACCAATATGGATATGGAAGTATCTCTGGGAAAAAAAAAAAAACCAAACCCAAACCCTAATAGTAGAAAATGAGAACTCAGCATTGAAATGAAGAGTTCAGTTACATTTCTTCTATAGAGAAACATAAGCAGATAGAGGCAACAAGACCATGTCCTCGGTGGGGTTACATGACTGGGCAAATGTTTAGTTCTAAACTGGAACTGCTGCCTCGAGGAGGGAGGGGAGTGTGGTACAAAATATTATGACAAGGGGAGTGCTCTAAGTGAGGATAAGTTGGCATGATGAACAGATGGAGTATTCAGTAACAGGAGGTTATTAATACTGCAGTTTGGTATTCTCCACGCTACTTCATGAAGGGATTCATATGCTTGCTCTTTTTCCTTTCTGATTGTACATAGACTTAACAAATATGCACACTGGAGGTAATGCCGGACTTGCTTCCCTCTCAGCACACATGCATGCATCACAAACCCATCTTTCCTGGGAAAACATCATGGGCTGGATCCTCATCTGACTGGACCAACTGCATTACTTTCAATAGCAGAGAGCTGATTTGCACCCGTTGAAGGAGAGAGGTTATCTGACCCTGTCTCCCCTACGGAAAGGTCCCTCCACCCTGCTCTGACAGCTGCCACAAGGCACCTGCTCTAGAGAATGAACTGCAAAGACTCTCACGATGGAAAAAGAGAATGAAATAACCCAGGAGCAATTGACATTTTCCTTCAGAACACAATGCAGTGCTCTTTATGTTTAAGAAAATCAAGCTCGCTTCCACCTACAGTTCAGTCCTCCCCTGCACAGCTGTCAGTGGCCTAGTTTTTGACTGGACATGAGGAAATACAGGAGCACACCAGAGGACTCCAGCCAAGCTTTCCTCTGCCCCATCCATTTTACTTCCTATGTTCTCCAGCTTGCGTGCAGGTCACCAAACATGCACTGATCTTCACATCGTTTAGACCATGGCTTGTACAGCTATAATATAAGTAAATCTTCCACAAAGCCTAACACTCCCCATCCTTTTATCATATTTTGGCACTGCTGTCACTGCAGCTAATTTTATTTCTTAACAGTAACGTTACACAGCTCAGTGTCTTGTGTGTTTTGCAGTAAGGACTACGGCGTTTTTCGAAGCCCCCAAACTGTTTCTTGGCTTCCTAAGAGTCAGCTGGAGGAGCACATGTGCTGAAGAGTAAATACATTGTTTTAAGTGTATCTGTTAACAGCCATATGTACAATTTAAGTACAAGTTTTATTCCCCCCAGAATGTCTAAGCATAAGGTCATGACCTCGGGCTTTCACAAATTAGATACATTAGGGTACTATATCTTTAGCAGATGTGGCTTTGAAGATACTGAAAGAGGAAGTTTTACTGTTGTAGTGTCTAAGCAAGGAGCGAAGATACATGTCGAATGCGCTCTGAAGTGAATAATGAGGTTTGACAATATTTTTACTTCTAGATACTGTGATTGTGTACTTACAGATTTTCTTTAGTTTGCCACAGCTGTGCATGCTGGCTCTCTGAGGCATGTTTTTGCTTCATTATCAAACATGCGTCATCCATCATAACAGTTTCTAAAACCATCGTTTTAAAACCTTTATGCATTTTTAATCAAAAAACAAGATTATATTTCAATGCAATAGCTGAACTTTTGTCAACAGTAAATCCTGGAGATGCTATTAGGAGATCCTAAAAGGGATTTGTGCCAGAACAAAACAATGGTTGGATAAAGCAGAACCAACACTTAAACTTTATCCTAAAAAGAGATCTATAAAATGTCTAATAAAAATACCTCAATTCAATTTATTTAAAATCTGGAAAAAAAACTTTGTATTTAAATGTTCCCTTACTTCTTTCACTCAGATCCTGAAAAGTGTTTGTTTATGAAACACACACACAGACATCAGTCTACTTTCATGTTACAACTGCATGTTTTAATTACAGCTTCTTTTTGGTTTTTTCTAGGTGTAACTTCCTCTGTGTGAAACTTCCTGCTGTAGGAAGTTAAGGCTTTCTGGGTGCTGTGAAAGAGAAAGCCATTTTGCAGAAGCATCTTCAGCAGGCTGTGAGGGGGAAATGGAAAAAAGAATAATTGACAAAAGGGAGACACTTCATCTTTAAGAAATGGTGGTCATTGCAAGTGTGAAATGAAATAGAGAATCTTCATCTACCATTAAAAAAGAAAGTCTGCTGAAGAATCAAAGTTGTAGGTTAAAGTTCTGCTTAATGAACAAGAAGTTCAGCTGTGTCAGACATTCAGTCATTTTTGAAATGCCAAATGTGCATTGCTCCTTTCTCAAAATGGAATGGCTATACTAGCTCTGTGCTGGAAATACCAGCCGTACAGAAGTGAAAAAGCTTTGCAGCGTGCTGAATGAATGGAAGAACAAATTCTCTTCAAGCCAGTGAACACAAAACCCTTCTCTCCCCTGATGTTACCTGTATTAAGTGGCGAAAGGATTTTCTTCTGGATCTCACCCTCTTCATACATGTGCTAAAACCACAAGAACCAGGGTGGAATTAAATCCTTTGCACTTTCTGGTTATTGCTAAATGAGAGGTATCATTTTCTGACTAGTCAGGAGTTAACAGACCATTTCCAGGAAGGTCTGT
The DNA here is from genome assembly GCA_039877255.1 of Loriculus beryllinus. Lineage (NCBI taxonomy): Eukaryota > Metazoa > Chordata > Aves > Psittaciformes > Psittacidae > Loriculus > Loriculus beryllinus. Next base: position 28,738 of record JBCJKH010049485.1, read on the forward strand.
GCTCTGGTTGAAGAGAAAAAGAAGACAGAGATGAACAGCAGAAGAAGCCTATCGAGAACCATTAGTGGATGTCAGCCATTGTCCATCTGTTCACAGTGGAATAAATCCAGACCTGAAGGAACAACTGCAACCTGCCCCATATGGCTCGCTCCCTTGGCAGGGCTTCTTTGGGGATTTGACATTGGATGAGGTAAAGGAGAAGGAGCGCAATCTGTGTTCTCAGGAACGAACAGCCAATTAACATGAAAGAACAAAAAGTGGCTTAGTAACCCAGAGGAAGATTTTCTCCTTCTCACCTGTCTGAGATTTTGGAGCCCATACAAACTAAGTTGGAGAGATACTACACTGAGGCTCCTACGAGTCACTAAAAGTTTAACTTTAGCCACCAACAAAATTCTATGGACAGTGGACAGCCCTTCAACAGGCGAGTGAGACCAGTGATCCTGCTGTCTCCCAGGGTATTAAAAAGGGCATCTGGAATATATTACACTAAAAATTTCCATTAACAATTATAGTGCAATATACTTTCTACGTAATGAACCAGAAAAACAACATTCTGCATTTGCTTTCACAGAACTGGATTGTTGCAGATTACTACTGAGTAGTAAT
>JBCJKH010049485.1:29446-61155 GCA_039877255.1 Loriculus beryllinus
GATTGTTGCAGATTACTACTGAGTAGTAATTTACTTCTCAAGTTTGAAATCAGTCTGGGGCTGGTCATGAAGGAAAGTATTATATTTTACATGATTAAGGGCAGTTGTCTCAGACCCATACAGAAGAGTTATGCCATCTGACTGTCTCTTTAAAATTACAATGAAAAACAGATACTCTATTTGTGATGCTGCATTCTGTATGCAAAGAAGTAGATCTACATATTAAGGCCAGCTGAAGGGATCAAAACCTGCAAGCTTGTAGCAGATTCAGTAACCTGTTTGGTGGTAGTAATTTCATAGGCAATACAGAAACCAGTGCGTGTCCTTAGTGAACTTTCTGTTGTGGGTATGTCTTCAGTCTTAGACAGTCTGCTCAGAAACTAAACAGATGTAGAAAATCAAATTCAGATGTGATGTGCAAGAGGTACTTCGGCCTATACGGATTCAAGGGCAGCCCCCTGCCTACCACACTTCCAGAAGAGAGAGGTGCTTAGGCTGCAGGCTTTGTCTCTGCTCTAGCTTTGAAGCCATAAGCAGTTCAGATTTGCCACTGTTACTCCAAACACGAGGTGATTACATGCTCAGAAGTGGGATTAATTGTTTTGGGCCTGACACCATTCTAAATCTGCAGCAGGGGCATCTCTAGGAGATGCTGCGTGTTCATAACAATTTTGACCGGCACTAAGTTAGTGGTCTCTGTTCTTCAATGGCATTTGCACTCTATTATCCTCCACCTCCTCTTCAGTTCCCTTGTAACATTTATTTTTGTCAAAGATGTACAAGTAGCCAGAGAAAAAAACTACAGTTGCATCAGAAATCATTTTAAAGTTCCCAATTATATTCACACTTATAAATGTCATTCATGCACCAGGCGGCATAGAGAACATCACATTGCCTTGTTTAAAACACGTACCACAAAACTGAGGACCCTTTCAGGAAAAATACAGGTTTGAAATCAAAACAACATCTTCCTAAGCATTTATCTAGAGACACTTCTTTCAAACTAACTATGAGGCTTATCGGTCTGAAAAAACAGCAAGGATACGAAAGGATGCAAAAAGTAAAACAATGCCTGTTACTTGAAAATCTCCATTTGCTGTCAAGGACTTTAAGCACAACCATGCACTGTATTATATACATTTTGGACATGAAACAAATTCTCTTGCATTGTCAAATTTACTTTAACTTTATTACAAGTTATCAGTCACAAATTTCATCCTCTTCCAAACTGAACACTGCTTTGTACCCTCATGAAATACTGTACTACCAGCACTCCACTATCACCTCACGCCAAGATAAGGGAACAGTTCATTATCGAGCAAAAAGTGACCTCTAGTGAAGCATCACGCCAGCTCCTGAGACACACACCATCTCTCTGGCAGCACCTTGCTTTTCACTGACTGATCACATCCACATACCATTAAAATCTGATAATACTACACCATAACACTATTCAGCATCTGTACACCTTCAGTCAAGCACTTCAGATACCTCCAGTAACTCACACTTTGCACAGCAGGTGTAACAAACTACAGAAAACATTTGCACATCAAAAACCCTGAATGCTGTTGTTTGAACATAATAAAGTCTGGCTCCAGATAACTATTAGAGAATTTAATGGACTATAATGAAAAGTGTAAGCTCTAACTGGATTTTTTATCTCATTTTAATGCCATTTTAAAAGCAGTATATCCAGACATTTGTAAACAAAATAAGAAAAACGTCCCATTAAGTATGCAAAAATAGAAATAATCTCAATGAACAGCCCTCTGTACTCTAAGAAAACAGGAAAATTAAGAGTGGAGGAAAACAGTAGCAAAGAGATGGGCAGTGAAAATCAATTCAATAGTTAGAACATATGGAACAATACATGGGCGAGACAATCCATAACAGTGAATGGTCAATGATTTTCGAACAGTAAAAAGAAACTAGCAAGGTTTCAAGCGTAAAACACATAATCCATTAGCCACAGAAACACATTTCATGTTCTCTACTTATAGATCTAGCAATGCACTAATATTTCCATACCTCTCCTAGCTTCTGTATACTTTTCTAACAAACATTTTATTGGGAGGTACACCTTCTTTTCATTTACTAAACCAAAACAGACTCTTGCACAACTTTTTTACTTCCAGTTCTCAAGGTTTAAAACTCAATAGCTGAAAAGTAAACTGCAAGAAATCCTTATTCCTTTGCAAGGCTCCTGAGATACAATCCAAATTCCAGAGGACACCAGTTTACATGGCGACTTACACAGTGATATGAAAAGTATTGAACTGTATTAAAAAAGCTCCCTTTGTATTGCTGTAAAGTATAAAGAGAGCAGCAGACTGTTATCCTAGCAAAGACTGCCAAATCATAGTACTTATATAAATACAACATACAATTTCACTATAGAAGAAAAGTCAATTCAAATAGGTGATAATCGGTATCAACAGATTTACTGCTACTTGAGCTGTATTATACTTGAGCTGGTATTTATTGGCAAATACCCTGATTTACAGACTAAGGCAGCACTGTGCCTTATGATAGGATGGTATTATTTAAAGATTAGTGGATAAACTTTCCAGAAGTCTTGTAATATTGCATGAAGAAAACGATGCAGAGAGAACACGTCTCACAGAAATGTTTGCTAAACTGTCGCCTTTGGAATGGTTCAACTCCTCTACACAGGAAAACGCCATCTGACAGAGATGTTTTGTTCAATTTGTATCACAGCGCAGCACAACTGTGGTCCTACAATTGTCTCTTGGGAACTCCATCATCTCACAAGCACCACTACTCTCGACAGCAGAATCATCAGTGCAATTTTAAAGATAGTAACTCTTACGCCAGGCAGGCATTGCCAAGGTGGTCAGGCTGATACATGTGCAGTGTTTGTGATTCATGATGACTTTGTGGAAAGCCCACAAAGGGCTCACCATGAGCTATGACACAGAATCATAGAATTGTTTAGATTGGAAAAGACCTTTAAGATTCTCGAGTCCAATTGTTAACCCAGCACTTCTAAGTTCACCACTAAACCATGTCACTAAGGACCTCATCTACACATCTTTTAAACACTTCAAGGACGATGACTCCACCACTTCCCTGGGCAGCCTGTTCCAATACCTGACAACCCTTTTGAGGAAGAAATTGTTCCTAATATCCAATCTAAACCTTCCATGGTGCAGCTTGAGGCCATTACCTCTTGTCCTATCACTTGCTACTTGGGAGAAAAGGCCAACCCCCACCTCACTACATCCTCCTGTCAGGCAGTTGTAGAGAGCAATAAAGCTCCCCCTGAGCCTCCTTCAGGTTAAACAACCCCAGTTCCCTCAGCTGTTCCTCATCAGATTTGTGCTGGAGATCCTGCACCAGCTCTGCTGCCCTTCTCTGGCCCCGATCCAGCACCTCAATGTCTCCCTTGCAGTGAAGGGCCCAGAGCTGAACAGAGGATTCAAGGTGGGGCGTCACCACAGCTCATCTTCAGCCAGCCATCAATCAGCACCCTCAGCTCCTTTTCTGACAACAATTTCTTTTCCTTGCTTCAAATTCTTAATTTTTATTTGTGTCCTATTTATTCCTATGGCAAACAGAAGAGTCATTGATATTAGAATAATCTTCTATTAATTTGTATTACTTTATACATCTGAAAGAATGGTCACAGTACAGGCTTGTACATCACTATGGGCAGAGTAAAGTTCGGCAGACATCCACAAAAAGGAAAATACATCCATGCAAACAGATCAGGTTCTTAATTAAAATGATTCAATATGCCTTATGAACAGTGCAAGTTGTATCAGGGATGATGAAGTTACCTTAGGAAAAATGTACTTTAAATTAACTAGCGCAGACTAAAGACAACTGAGCTGTAATAATAAGTAAATGTATATAGATAATGTATAAATAATTAATTAGCTTTTCCTGAAAGACCTGGAAACAAATGAGAATACTTGGTGGATCGTTGTACTGTGCTGATCTCCAGCTAAAGTGGCTTGTGAGACCAGTGACCCAGAAAGGTTAAAGTTTGTGTTTTTCCTAGAGAATGCACCTATATGATTAACATTACAGAGAAACCCACATCAGCAATAATTATCACAAGAGAGGAATTAACAATAATTCATGTAGATAATAAATAGTCTAAGGAGAATAGAACCCCACCCTGCCTTGGTTCTGTAAGTATTCTGAATGTTCTTCCTTTCAAGCACCACAACTGTAACCTTCACTAAATATCAAGAACTGAGAGGGAAGGGATGCCTTTTTTTGGTTTGTTTCTACGGTTTTTAAATCACAACCACAGTTAAGTTTTCTCAGTCCATTCCTGGATCTTTCCTGACAAGAGTTTTCCTATTGTACTAAAATCTATGGATGGTTTGAGATGTAGACAGATGTCTGTGAGGCCACAGGCTGAGGTCATCAAACTCATCTCATTTGTGACCTAAGCCTATTCTCTTGGCTCTCCTAAAAACAAAAGAACGGGGGGTTGGGGAGGATGGAAAGGACACCAAAGAAACTGTTTGCTAATTCATCTAGAAATTTGTTCTAGTTAACTTTTAGTCTAACAGCACACACAGATTTTAGTAACATAATGGCCAACAGGATGGACACTGAGAAGATGCGTATTTGGTCATCTATCATTACTCCTCCTCACAGTGTAATTGTGATTTCTGGCATTATTAGCAGGCAACTGTCTCTTATTTCCTGAACATCTAACCAACCAGGTTTTCAAGAACTCACGGTTAAATTTAATTGCAAAAGCAGTTTTACTGCACTGAGTGAAATTGCTTAAATTTATACACATTTTACAAAACAGTTCAATTTCTCAGTTCTTGAAACAGCCAAAGAAAAGAAGTATCACGCTGATGCTGACATCGTTTCTGCTGCTTAAGGGAAGATAAAATTGGGTCTCTCAAAGCTGCAGGCAAAATACTACAATGGATAACAACTCTTCCTTGTGTATACATGATTGGAACAGCTGTCTCCATTGGGCGCTGACTGTACGTTGTGAGGCACAGAATGGATTCAGAGAAGACTCTTCTGTTAGAATCAGTTCATGTGTGCATGCAGTATTCAAACAGCTTATTTTACAATCACTGCTGCCTGCTCCCTGACCCCAGAGATGCCTTTTTGCTTAAAACAACCACTGAAACCTCCCAAACACTACAAAACCCCACAATGTAAATAAATACATGTACTTATTGCACAGGGGTTTCTATTTGAGAAATAAAGCAAAGATAATAACATTGATAATAAATTTTCTGAATCCTTTTCCCTTTGATGGCTGCAGGGTAGTCTAAAATTTTTACATATAATCCACTGTGACGACCAACACTGTTTCTGTTCTGCTCTTAAAAACAGAGAAGAGGAGGAAAAGGTTTTGTACAGGAGCATTAATAGTTCCACTTGCCCTGTGGCGAATGGGGAAAATATGTCAATGTGAATTATTGTACTGTCTCCACAGATCAAGATTTCTCTTGGTGCATTCAAAATTCCACCAAGAGAAACAACTGCTGAGAGCATTTGCTACTTAGCCTGCTAGCTGGAATCAAATAAGACCCTAGGATCAATTAATGCTAAAATATTATCTTTTCCATTGATTTTTTCCCCCTACATTAACTGAGGAAAGAATTAGCTAAATAATTTTAGCTGGAAAGAACAGCGTATCACTCTCACAAGGACATCCAAAGAATTGAAATAATCAAGATAATTGCAAAAGAGAATTCTGAGCAGCTTATACTACCAGAAATGGAAGAATATCACAGTATAATTTTACTTCATTCCGACACAAACAAGTTGTACTACATATTCTACTTACTACACATGGAGTTACAGTGAGGAATGTACAACCTTTTCTCTACAGAAACTGAGAACACCCACACAGATGCATTAGGAAAAATAATTCCAATTTTGTGCAGTTCTGCATGCACTTTCATACTCAAAGGAGTGAACCAAATACTAATAGAGATTTCAAGTCAATTTTCTCTTACTGGAAGGCTATTTTATGGGTATTTAGTAAATTCTTTTTATATATATCTCTTTCCTTGCACTGGATTATGGTCCCAATTAATTAATAAAGTACAACTGCAGAAATGCACGGGCCGTTGGGCAGATGTGGTATGAATTCAGCTCTAAACTTCTTGATCTGGCCAACAAGAATGTGGCAGAACAAAAATGAACTGCTGGTGAAATCCAGACACCGTGTACTTACACCTTATGGATTATTTCTACCAAACAGTAAATTATTTTAACAAGAAAATAATTGTCTTGATTCTTATACTTCATTCATCCCTGGGACTCATAAACTTCTAACAGCTTTATCTCAGGCAACCATGGAGATGCAATAAATAAGAGCTTTGCAGGGTATCTGAGTTAGCACTACTAACGTTCCACTTAGAAAAGTCAGTGCTACACAGAACTGATTAAAACAAACACACAATAAAAGGATTATGAATCGGTTCGCTTAGGACACATTTGTCAATCCAAAACTGTCTCAGTAGAGATCTTTCTAATGGGTATCTGTCATCATCTCCACCAACGATGTGGACACAGATAGAAAATCTTTGCCAAAATGACTGTGAACATCACCAAAAACAATAATAACTGTCTGTAAAAAATAATAGCAACAGTGCAAGCACACGGTCGTTTTGGATCCCAGATAAATGAAGATCACAGAAACAAAACATGCTTTAATAAAACCAAGATGGAAAGCTTTGCCATTAGAAAAAGACTACTGTCACACTGACAGCATAGGGAACTAGAGCACTAAAAGTAGTGAGCAACTCTGTATGAGCTCCAAGAATGGTACCCTGACCAGAGGAGATATGGACACCAGCTCTGGGGTCCATACTCAGTATGTTTGAAAGGATGCAAAAAGAAAAACTCACTGCTGAAGAAAAATGCCTTGAAGAACACAATGTATTCAGATTGCCAACAAAAAAGAAGAGAGATAACACGATTACACTTTGTAGGATGAAATACCAGACACTGAAGGACTGCTTAATCTTAGAGGAAGACATAATAAGAATGAGCAGCTTAGAATCTCTTTCAAAATCTGTACTTTCTAGCTTCTTTTTTTAAGTGAATGTTATTGACTATACCATCAAGGGTTATGTTGGTTGTCTTCATCTTCTTAATACTTCAAATGCCTTTCTGAAAGATCAGGCTAATAAGAAGTCTGAGGCTGAACTGTATCAGGGATACATGTGATACAGAGGGGTTCAAGGTAACCTGGAGATTCACCCCTGATCCTACACTCTGGGGAGTTACAGCTCCAAAAACATGAAGATCACTAATTGTTGGTCACTGCTCTGCTCCCTGCAGCAACGAACAGATGATGTCTTTCACTGAGCATCATCTACTGACATAAATCTCTCTCTGCTCATGATACCCATTAACAGGAAGCAATTGCTACTGAGAAGCTGCGATGAAGAGGAATGTCTTATCATAAATCAGCTAAATTCCGGGAGACAGCTCGTGATGATCCCACTGAGAGCACTGACAACAGAGTAGACTGGACTTCAGTGGGAAGCTCCACAAACACTGAAATCAAGGACTTTCAGTACTAAATTAATAACAAGTTGGTTTGATTGTCATTAAATAACTTAACTTGGGCCTATGCACTTGTCTACCACAGTGCGCCGAGGCAGGGATGTTCAGAGACTGGCAGTGAAACAACAGATCACTGTGCTAGGTACATGGTCTGCAACAAGATAGCTTCTGCAGCACCTTCATCACAATACATAGGGCATATTGCAGGCAGAAGTGTTTTCAGCAAGAGATAATGAGGTGGCAATGTGCACTTCTTAAGTACCAATGCTACTGCCACCCTGCTCAGGTCTAGCTCAGTAAGTGCTTCTTTAAGCACGTTCTGTACCATGTACTGCAAGACTATTCTTGCATCTGACAAGTAGAACTGGATGCTGCCCATCAGTTTTTGGTATTTAAGCTGCTGACATCTTAATTGATGACACAGCACAGTCTTTTCCATTTAGTTTGCAAAAAGGTTGTGCAAGATGGAGCTTAGAGGAATCGTGCTGGCAAGAGCTTTTGTAAGGGAACTGAGGCGTCTTGTAACTGGGAGAAATCAGAAGGATTAAGGCACTAGCCAAGATTCATGAAAAGTACAATCAGTTCTTGATCCTGTCATCCTAAACCACTTCCCTTCTATGTGTCCAGGTTCTTCATCTTTAAAATATGTATAGTATTTGCTTATTGAACACTCATGTTTGCTTTCAGAGTAAATCCATGTAATATTTAGGCATCCCCCTACAACTGAAGAGTCACTTTCAGTACACCTAGTGAGATGTATGCAGGTATACATTCACCCATGGTACTGATCTGTTGTGTCAGCGATATGTCACCATTCTATTTCAAAGCAGATATATGAAGATTAGATGGTGCTACTCTATACATAAATACTTTAAAACAACCTATAGAAGTTGACTACCTAACCTACAGTTTGCACTGTCCCCCAATCTAAAGAGTCATCTGGAGACATGGAGTATGTGAAGGAGAAATTAAGATCAATAAAAATTCTATTAACCTGTTAATGAAACATTTCCACCACTAAAAAAAGCTACTGTTGTTAGAATAAGAAAAGACTGTCAACCCCAGTCTGGTTTATACGATTATTTTATTGATGGTAGGTTGTACAGAAGAATTAAACACAGCGGGTGTAAGACAACTCTGCTTCCTTATGAGATGGCTATCACAGCTCCTGGCTTTGAGCAATCTGTGTAACTGTACTCCAATCACAACCGTATTCATTAATAAGACATGTCAGTGCCTCCATCTGCCTGTCTGCTCTTCTCATCCTTCATTTTGGCTTATTCCAGTAAAGATGCATGCGTGTTTAACTTCACATGCGCTGCGCGTAGTGCCACGGACGTTGCACCACTGAGGTACACACACACACATCCCCCAAATCCTACTTCAACCAGTCTGCCAGAGAACTAACTCCTCATCACTCCCCACAAAGCTCCTATTAATTGCACAAAACACCACGTGGAAAAGAAAAATAATACATCCTTTTCAGGGACCTGAAACATACACTAATCACTTCTGCATTAATTATGGCACATGAAGTAAGCGTAAACTATGTACTGGCCTTTAGTATCCACAATCAATTTAGCTTGAAAACAGCATTTTTCTGTTTTCCAGTTTATTGGGAAAACTAAGAAGCAGTTTTTCTGTCTTCACAGACCAAACCTTGATGTTATTGAAGTCAATGAAATTTTCCCAGTCAAGTATACAAGACCCCAAGACTGAAGTTTCAGGTTAAATTTGTACGTATTGACTACACAAAAGAACAACTAACACAAGGTAATTTCTGTTTCCCAGAGCTCTAAAGTAATTATGAACATGAAACAAAGATCCCTGGTTTTCAGACAGCAGTTTTCAGGTGGTTGCACTGAAAGTCTAGAAGGATTCAATTAACATTTAATCACTGTAGAAGACAGTACAGTTCAGTGTGCCAAAATAAACTTCAGCTCACAGCTGTATTAAAAACTTGAAAAGATTTTTCAGTAAAATAAATCCATACTTTATTAACATGCTACAGCCAAAGGAATAACACATGCCATCATAAAATAAATGCTTAAATCAGTACTGTACACCGTCTTGGATACTGCCTGCCTTAAAATCAATTATCTCTGTAACTCATTCTGATTTTTAGGAAACTACAGATAATAAGAGCCATCTTTTGCCACAAACAGTCTTTCAGCTGAACTTTCTCTACTGTTACAGATTAGGTATAGGCAAGGCAATAGGAAAACCAAACACCAGCTACAAACAGGTATTTGTGGGTTGAGAAGTTGCTATCTTTGCTGGCATCAGGCGGGCAGCATATACAGGTCTCAGAAAGCAGAAGGGGATGGTTTTTGCAATGGAGTCATCCTGTCCAGGAGAGTCCTCTGAGCTCCAGAGCTTGGTGTTCCTGCAGTCAACCTGCCACTGGATTTACCTTCTGCCTTTGATCCAGCAAGGCCAGGCTGGATGGGGCTTTGAGCAAGCTGCTCTAATGGAAGGTGCCTCTACCCATAGCAGGGGGCTGGAACTGGATGAGCTTTAAGCTCCCTTCCAACCCAAACCTATCATGATTCTACAATCAGGGAAAGGTTGTCCAGCTCTATGCACTTGTCCCATCTTTTTACTGGTCATAGTCAAAGGCTGCAGTTCAACTCTAATATCACTGGGTGCCTTCATCTATTACTGTTAAGTAAGCAGGGTCTCCTAACACAATCCCTGCAATCCTCCACTTGCTGCCATGTCCAGGTAGACCCCACTAAACACAAACCCTGTGCCTCAACATCTATCCAGAGCTTTACTCCTCTGTGCCCATCATGTTACAACCATCCCACCACAACCTCCCAACTTGACTAGCACTGTGGGAGGGTGTGCTGACAGCCTTGTTAAAGCCAAGGGAAACGATGGCCACTGTTCTCCCCTCATCCCCAAATCCAGTCAGGAATTCACTGAAGTGAATCTGCTCAGACAGGCAGGATTTATCTGTGCTAAATTCATGCTAACTGTTCCCAGTCAATTCCTTCTGCTTTGTGTCCCCAGAAATACATCCCCAGTCTCCATCCTACCAATGCAGTGGTAGAAACCTTGACACTCAAGTCTCAACTTGAGCTCTGATTTCCCTAACACCATCGCTGCATCCCAGGGCAGTATTGAAACTCCTCCTCTACAGCCTCTTCCTCTTTCCACGCATATGATGCCCTCAGACTTCCAAGTTTACTGGAGGCTGTGCAAGGACTCCACAGATCCAATTTACACATATCAGTTCCTGAGCAATTTCATCTAATGATTTGCTTCCACGTTTCATTCAAAAAGCAGAGATTTTTTTTTCCTTTTTAAACAAAGCCTAACTTAGGAAACACTGACATCTATAATAGAACTTGGATGGCAGCATGTGAATTGCATTTAAAAGCCTACTGGGAGCAAAATTATAGTGCTTAAGAAGAGTGAGGCTTCTAAAATCTAATTTAACTGTTGCCTAGGCCTCTTCGTAAATTCTTATATAATTCTTCTTTAAAGCCTTCAATTCTTATTCAGATAAGAATTTAAGAACAAGATGACTACTCAGAAGAAATATCCATTTTTATTTTTTAGGTGCAATCTGGGCAATTAAAAAACCTAAGCAGATTAAGCAAGGTTTTCTAGAGTCTTCTCTTCAACAGAAAAGTCATCCTTTGGTACGTTTCTGTAAGTGTGATTATAGGTCCATTTATATCTATGGCATTTTAGTACTAATTGTACAAGCACAGCTAAGTAATTGTACTCAAAAATTTGGTGATGGAAGCAACTTTATCTTTCTTGCATTCGCCATTACTGAAAAGAAAATGCAGTGATTTATTTTTTTCAATAAATAACCTATTTTCTGGATGGTCTAAGGACAAACCCTGTGATTTCAATATAGTTCAGTCTGCTCAATGTTCCTATGAAAGATAATTTAAATAAGATAATTTAAAACTCCATCAAGTCTAACTGATGACAAACTGACTTTTGTTTTAGTAAGGAGGTTTTGTCACATTTTGTTTTATTTAATGGCAAATAAACTGCCCTAGAGATGAAAACTGTGGCCAGATGAACAAGTATTTGTTCATAATCATGCATAAAATATTATTAGACTGATGTCAGTTGATGGCCTTTTCATTCCTAATCCCCAATTTAAGATAATTTTTTAAAAGTACATTTCACATAATGATTTTGATGTTCATCCTCTCAAACCACATGGACCAAAGCACAGGAGTGCAACCCAAAAGAGGTCAGATTTGTGCCATAAACCACTGAATTTTGGAGGGAAATGTACTCAATTCAGTGTACATTTGAAATGAGCACTGTGCCAAGGTTGAGCTTGTACCTGAAATCACGTCACCTGTAACTTGTAGTAACACTGATTTATTTAGGTTTCAGAGGAAAACATCTGAAGGAGGAGAACTTCCCCTTCGTGCCTTTTAGCACAGCCTTGCACAGGGTGTTACTGGCTGCTTTGTAGGAGAAGTGGGTGAGCTCAGCCATCCTCCCCTGGGCAACCTCTGCTGGTCTGCCCTTACCCTCACACTCCTCCCTGGTGTTTCCCTCGTTGAAATACTAACAATTTGCTCCTCTTCAATAGTCAAAGTGAGCTAATTGCAAATTTTGACATCTCTGTGAGATGGTACAAGAGGGGAAAAAAAGTAATCATCCTGCAGAACATAACACTTCTACGTCCTCCTTCTGATGCAAGATCTGTTGCATCCTCAAGACGTTACTGCGTTGACTTCATTTCTACTTATCTCCTGTGGTACCAGACTGAAAGCCGAATCTGAAAATTCTCCTGACAGCTTCTCAAGACACACACAGATTTATGCCTTCTACTTATTCTGCAATTTGAACACCCTTCTTTTTTCCTTTAAGTGTTAATTTATATAACAAATTCATGAGTTACAGTCATAGACATCACAGTAACTCTGGAAAACCCACACAGAGTTTCCTATCCCCAACATAATGATGACGAAAGCACCACAGTCCTCTCACCAAAACACCCTTTGAGCTTTGAAGCATATTCTAATAACAAAATCTGGACTTTGATCAGTAGAGGAGCATTGCCAGAGCCCAGGACCATGTCATCCTGCTTACTCTTCTCTCCTCCATCCTTTGGCAGCCGTAGGTAACACTGGGAGTTGCTCACACTGATCTGTTGTAAACCACTGCTTCCACATTTCAAACTGAACATCATCCAGACAACTCAACTTCAAACTTTTCTGTCCTCCCACCTCCTGCTTTTTAAATGGATCCCTAACTTTGTAACGTTGCTCTCAAGAAAATGAAGCAGAAAAGGTTTTCAGCGTAGAAAAATATTCCCTAAATGCCTTATATGCAAAATGCATGGCTAATGGGGTTCTATGACACTAAACCTAGTAGCGGTGCATCTCATCCCCACTTCTTAGTTCCAAGACTGATACAAGGTCATGCAGGGCACCACTCGGACCAACAGGACACCTCCATTAACCCAGTAGAGAACAGCCAATTTACAAAGGATATTTGCATGCTTCCCCATAAAAACCACACAGAGAGGCAAGGCCAAGTTTGGGACATAGCAACAACATGTCCGATATAGGAAGGAGAAGCTGGAGGTCCTGAAGACCTGCTACATCTTGGGTTTGTACAACTGTATTTAAGCCTGCATAGATGAAGTTTATTCATTCCCTGGAAGATAACACACATTTCCATCCTCACGTTTACAATATGAACTTGACAACAGAATTTTCATCATTGCTGCCTTGGCTTCAACAGCACAAATATTTTGACACTAAAGGTTGCAAAGAAAACAAACAGATTTTATGTCAACACAGACCAGTCTGAAAACAATATACCCTTGGGTCACCAGATTTACTTGAGTTTTGTGCCTGGTTTTGAACAAGATTCCTTCCTGTGAATGACCCTTTCATGTCCAAGCTAAAGGGAAGTGCAATACAACTGCGTCATTTGATTAAAAACATCTCCAGGAAGTATTTGCTCTCTGCTGAATAACTGGCATGTTTGGAGTTTAAAAGGGGAGTGATTTGGTCAGAAGGGTATATGCAGGTTATATATTGACTTATTGTTTCTGTACAGGCACAGAATATAATGCTCCCCAAAACCAGACCAAAAAACACGGTGTTGAATGCTGCGGAGGGAAAGCAGGAAAGGAGAGGATCCTTAAAAGCTTTGTAATTTAAGTATAAAGCAAAATAAAAAGTGCTCCTCATGCTTCAGACATTAAATGAACACAGAACAGTAATGGCCAAAAGGTACCTCTCAAATCCTCATGGTGGGAAGCAGCTCCTCCTATTGACAATGAAGCACTGGACTAGATGAGACAGCACAGGCCACATCCAGTGTCTAACGCCATACAACAGATGAGGTGAAACGAGCCACAGAAAATATGTATTCAGATATTTGTGTCTGTGAAACATCCCAAACAAACTCAGTGTTTGGGTACCAAAACACAAATTCAATGGATGCAGCCAGGCTGTCTCAAGGGTGTTTAAGTAGGTGTTTATCACCCTTGCAGCAGACAGAAGCATTACATTTTAATTGCTAGCCTTCATAACCGTGTAACAAAACACTTCTAATAACTGAAAGGACAAATGTGATGATTAAAATATAGTCAATCTTAGTAAGTTGTTCTCTAGTCCAATGAGGAGAAGGAATCCTTTCCCTAAATTATTTACTAAGGACATTTGCAAGAGGCAACTTAATCGCCGCTTCTATCTTTGTTTCCTTTCCCAACGTAACCAAGCACATACAAAAGGAAGAAAACAGTGTTTGCAAAACAAATATTACACTTCTGCCTTCAGAAATCTTACTGGGTATCAGCACCGTGTCACCCGGAAAAATGGAATTCAGCAGATCTTTCAACACATTTCTGACTAACTCTGGAGACGCGCAGCTTCGGTGCAGCACTGCTTGTGCTGGTGCAATACAAAATGTAGGTGGAAAGTAAAAACTCAATTAATCTCTACAGCACTACCATGAAATATTTAAATACGTATCTAAAACATTCAGACCCTGAATCTCTTCTGGCTGGGATGCCAGTTTTTCCCAGACTGGGGAACACGAGAGGCATGCAAGGTGCTGGAATATTTTCATCCAAACACGGAAACAGACTGAGGAATACTGAAGGAACACTGAGTAATATTCAAATGATAGAGCTCAACTGGAAATAGGAGTAAGGGGGGGGGGGGGTCAGTATTGACCCAGTTACACAGAACTATGTACTTTTTCTTAGAAAGGAATAAGAATTGGAGAGAATTCCTCATTACAAACACATCCTACCCAAAGGTACCAAATGTCTTTTCCACCTAATTATGTTTTTAATGCTATTCCTACCCATTTGAGTTTTTACTTTGTCTAATGGCCTACACGGTCCACTGATCCATCAATCCAAAAATTGAAATGATAAAAAAATACTTCAAGGAAGTAACACTGACAGCATCAGAGAGGAAATTCTGTCTATTAAATATAAAAGATGAGCGAAGGTCAAAAAATATAGGGTAAATAACATCAACTGAATGTTAATAACGTAGGTATTTTAGAATACTTATGAGAAATCAGAAATTAAATATTGAATATGCACTTAAATTATTTGAAAATGGGATTTTGTGTGTTATATAGAAAATAAAATACAATCACTGGAATTTGTACATATTCCAAATATTTAACTACTTTGACGCAAAGTATCTATGTGAAAAGAAACTAATTCAGTAATAAAAACATAACCAGTGGTTTTCTTGCCAGAGTTAAAAGTTCTAAAGGTGCAAAGTGGTTTTGCCATGGATTTTCTTTCCCTGTATCTGCAAGATTGAGGTAATGCAAAGCAGAACTTGTCACACATCGCCCGGCTGCCTGCACTGCACTCCCCATGCACAACGACATCTGAATGATGTCTCCAGACGGACTGCTCCAAAGCACTACCAAACTGACTGACTGGACCTGAGCTAGGTTAGCTTTTACACAAAGAACCAAAACCAACGGCCATCAAAAAGTGAACATGAATCTCAAGTTTGGGGTTGACTGTTGGAGTGCGATGTAAGATCCATGAAACCCTTCCATCAAGACTTTGGTACTGATGAAGTGAAGAATGCTGTAACCCCAATACACAAGTATTTTTAAACTCCACAAACCACAGAACGCAGAAACAACAATCTTCAGATGTTGAAGGAAGAAAAAGGAAGGGAAACAAATATGCTGCTGCAGCAGGAACACTGCCATAAAGATTTAGAGGGGAGAGGATCAGTGCTGAAGGCATCTCTTCACTTTAATTACCACTGAACAAGTGTTCAAGGCCAGGCTGGACAGAGCTTTAAGAGACCTAGTCTAGTGGAAGGTGTCCCTGCCCGTGGCAGGGGGGGTTGGAACAGATAATCTTTAAGGTCCCTTCTGACCCAAACCATTCCGTGATCGTAACAGTCACAAGAATGGCTTCTGACCCACTGTAAAGGAAAGATGACTTTGCCTGAGGCTGAGACACTCTAATGAGGAATGACTTATAAAATACTCAAAGACCATCACCTTTATAAACCTATTCTGGAAGCTTCCTGCAAACAGTACAGTGTGTCCCCTGCACTGGTGGAAACATCACTCTGCCTCCAAAAGCCATTTCTGCTCACCTCGGTGCCCATTTTCCACACTGCCAATAGTCAGCATGACTCTGAATACAATCCTTAAAAGAACCTGGCAAGACAACAACATTTTCAACTGGTCTTTTATGTGAAAGCATATTTCTTCAGGTGCTTCATCAGCACATGGACACGAGCAGGGTTATTATACTTTGACAGCAGAATATGAGCAGGTTTGGGGAGAATGGGGGTTGTTTTTCTAGGCAACCCTTTTTTAATGTTATTTTGTTAAATAATGACAGAGCAGCTGGAATCATCCTTCTTTCTTTTGCTGAAACCAAAAGAAAACACACTGAAAATTGGCACTGTAGGTATCATCTGATGCAAGTCCAGTGGAATAGACAAAATCCATTTTCTTTTTGTATTGAGTCAGCAACTGCAAGAAACCAGATGACCTCTGGAACAAACCCCAGTATGTACTTACAAATAACAAGTTTTCACAGGGTTTTGTTTTACTTCTTTAATTCCTCCTATCTCTTCACCATCTGTCTGCAACAAGAAGGTTCTCTCCTGACCAAGTGAGTAGTTAACATAATGCAGTAGACAGACTGGCTTATTTGAGGTGGGTGATGACGAACAACTTGGGCTTCGTGACAAATGAGATGCATGTCCTGGTACTTGGAGCTTATTTGATTATAGGGAAAATTACAGTAAAAAAATAGAATATTGCTGCAATTCCACATTTCTCCTCTTTTATTTTAGTTTTCCTGGTAAGAACAACCTCTCTTAAAAGCAGATGCTATTCTATTTAATAAGATAAATGGAAAATTCATATGTTGAAACTGCTATAAGCATGAACAAACACATCTACTGCATTTGCAGATACATTTCATGATTAACAGAGAATCATAGAATAGTTAGGGTTGGAAAGGACCTTAAATGATCTAGACCCAACCCCCAACATTATTCAACATTGTTGTTGAAGTCCTGATGTTGGTCCATTATGTTTAGAGTGATACAATATGAGTAGGTGCTTAATCCCAAACTAGATTTATATCCTTTTTACGTGCTCTTTATACTGGTTTATGTCAGTTTTACATTATGTTCTTACAACAGTTTGAAGATTTACAACTGTACAACAATGAAATCAAGTTCTGCTCTCCGTCAATACTGTCTTTAATGAATTAGGAGACATTTTGTATATAAAATAATGAAGTATGTTTTAGATGTCACATTATGGAGCTCTACTTTCACACCAATATTAAGGTACAACTTAAACTTACTTCCTTTTCATGGAGAGCATAAAATGCTGAAAACCACTAAAACCAACTTTCCTTTTTGTTCAGTATTCTGAACAGCACTAAAAAGACTGAGTACTATATTTAGTAATGGGAAAACGCAACAGCTTCTAAAGTTTCTTGCAGTAAATGCATGCAAGACTCAACCACTACCCTGCCAACAGGGAAAAAAGTACATGTAAACTACAGACTTCGCAGTTGAAGCGACAGCAAAGGTGAAGAGGCTCCAAATGAGATGCAGCATTTCTTAGTTTCATAAACACATTCCATCTCACAAGCACAGTGATGGGGTGATTCATTTCTAAGCCAAAGCTCGTCCAATAAAAATGTGCACATGCAGGTTTTTGGAAGGTGTATGTGTGTACAAATGCTACATTTAAGAGAACTGAAGCTTCTGCATGTAGTAGAAGGCACTTACACTGCACCAGAACCAAAATTAACTTGGAAACCTGCATTTATTGCTGGAAAAATCAACCAGCTAGGAAATAGGGTATCTTAAAAATTTTCCAAACAACCTATTATTATCCCTATTCTAGTAACATCTGAACGTGCCAGATGAAATCACAGCCCCATGGCATGAACTCAGAATGAGCAAATGTCTCTCATTAGAGATGAAGTAGATAAGACAAAGAGAAATAAAGGCACAGCCAGTTGAAGTGACTTGGTTGACGTCAACAAATCCATCACCAGCCAAACCAATAATAGAAAGCCAGTCAGCCTCTTACAGCAGCACAGTTAGAAATCCGAGCCCTCAAACTGGTATTTACAAACTGATGTTTCTAGGCATCCCACTTACCTGTGCACAGAATTCCTTCTCCTTTCCTACCCCAGACCCTGAGGACACTTGTGCAAAACCCAAAGACCAAACCATTGGATCTGTGGTTTTGGAAGCCAACAATAAGACTGGGGATTTTTTATGTTTTTCTTCATACCCCACTCATCTGAAAAGGAAAAGTACTTTCCTAAAACAGCAGTAACATTTCGTTTGCATTTCCTATCCTTAACTCTTTAGTCACCCACAGCACCACTCACACAAGAATCAACAGAGGCATTTACGTTGTCAACCACACCAGGCCAAGAGAAAAAGGCAGAAATCTTAATATTTCTTCTGGTTCAGATGATTTTAGTTTCCTCTTATTCTGAGTGGGCAGTCAGCAGCAGGGAGCCCTCTTATGAAACACATCAATTCCCCTATGAGCTCATTGAGCTTACATGCACAACCTGGAGTCCTAAAGATGCTGTGTTCTGACAGAGGAGACTTGGACATCTGCAGGGCATTTCACTGCAAAGTGTTCAAGAGAGGAAACAACACAGGTCATGGCACTGCTGTTCCTAATACCAGCTTGAGAAGGGGAAAGGGAGGACTTGGAAGAGCATCGGCAGTTGAATTGGCTTCCAATTCATCTTGGTACAAGTACGCATCAGAAACACAACTGCATAGCTGAAAACCATCCCAGAAAAAACAGCTTCCTGCTTCCAGCTTGGGAAACCAAAAGCATTGCACACTATGGTTCTCTCTCAGTAAGTATACTAGACCTGTGCATATACAGACAAGGAAAACGTGCAAAATTAAGTTGCCACAATTTATACTAAAGAAGGAAAAACAAGAGGAAAAAATGGTCTCTATTTTATTAAACACAAATTCATCTGCAGCCTGACCAAAGCACATAAACCAGGATGGCAGCAGATAAAGATGCACATTAAACATTTAAGAAGTGTCTCTTATGCACAAACTCCATGAACATCAGACTCAAAGCACGTCAGGGCTGCTGCCTGCTTAGCAGCCTAACGAGAAAGAAAAGTGGAGCTGCATGTTAGAAGCCTAAACCTCCTGTTTCGCCTTTTGTAATTTATGAAAGCTCACTTCAGCTGATGGGAAACGATAATGTCTCTGAAGAGCTGCATTAGGAAGGCTGAAGTAAATCAGTCTTTTGTATAGCTGAAGGAAACCAGAATACGTTACACTTCCAGCTCCAAATGAAGGAAATCTACTGACTTTGGGGATGATAGAAATATTACCATACACTGCCACTTTTTTCATTGCCTTCAATTAATTTTTCTCTGTCACATCCAGATAAATGCTGGCAATTTTTACTCCTCAAGCCTATAACCTATTCTTCATTTTTTGCTATTACAAAGTCTATATAACATGTGTGTGAGAAAGAATATGATTTAAGAGTAGTGTAATACTTTAAAAATGTATTAATATGTAACAACTTCTCCTATTTAATCCAAGACATTTTTTAAATTAAAAATACATCAAATAAAAATCTATGGGACTCTTGCCCAAAATGACTCAAATGACAAAATAAATCTATCACAAAACTATCTGCTTTGTGCGATGCAGTCATGAAATGACTCTGTTACGTGCATATGTAATAGTACATTTCAACCTTTTGGGGAATAGTAAAATACATTGAAAATGAACTTAACTATATAATTTTATGTAGTGTAAGTCTAAACAGAAAGTGTAGCAAAATACTTTTAGCTAAATATATTAAAATTAAGCATCAAGCCATTAAGTACAGAAATTAAAGCTATGAAAGGAGAAGATAAATTAGTTGTTAAAAACCCAACAGTATAAAGGTATACTTCAAAGTATTTTTCAGTTGTGCTTCTTGACCTGCATTTGAACACTCCTGGTACCTCAGCGATACTTCAAAAGCATGAGAAGAAAACGCAGCACCAATTACCTTCATATAAAACCCAAAAAGGCCCTCAGATTCTTCAAACAGAGCCCTTTTCAAGCAAGTATAGTATTTCAGTAAGGAAAAATTACCTTGGCTAGCAAGAAGTGATTCGTTCTGGAAATATGTACAGTTAGGCCAGAAATAAAGTTTAAATGTTATCTGGGAATCAAGAGGACAGACTGGGAGGTGCTTTAATTGCACAGATGAAGCACATCTGAGGCCAAGAAATCAAGTTACAACTGATTTTTGTAAGTTGAATTATTCACCTCTTACAAGGCTCTCACCAGAACCTGCATTTTCTTTCTTTTCATTATCACACATGTGAACAAGAGGTTAAATAATGGTGAAACTAATTGAGCTTAAAACAGTTTTCTGGAGCAGGACTGTATGCAGATAAAAATCATATAGCCTGAAAGGCCGATTTCAGTCATTTTTTACTCTTGGGCTTAAAAGAACCACAGCCCAAGACAACAATCTCTTCACCTGGCAGTAATGTGCATATAAAAGAAGATTAAGACAATTCTCTTCCAAAACTTTCTGGCCAGACCACAGTAAGCATCCAAAGAGAAAGAAGGTCTGCCTGGAGATGTCTGTGTAGATTGCGTAGCTGCTTATTTGATTTACAAAGTATTCAGAGAGATTTAACAGTTCCCAACAGTTAGACCTAAGTTTGGATGAAAGGTCAATTTTTAACCCTTGACAGAGGTTTTACTCATTTTTACCTCCAGACCTAAGCCCATTTTTCATGCAGAGCTTTGCCTCCTCACCCTCCACTCAGGGCCAGAAAGCATCAGAGAAGGGCTGTGCACCTCCAAGAAGGATGAATGCTGGATATAAAAAGCCTAAAACCCAGTGTTTTTGTCATAGGTGTTCTTAGAGCAAGCTACTAATGTCAAAGACGTTTACAATAAAAGGTTTAGAAATTGAAGTATTGAGATGTTTTGATTAGGTTAAGAGAACTCCAGGACTGGCACCTCAAGTTACATATTCCCTATGTATTTAAAAGGTCACATCACTGATACTGGGTATTTTAAAACATGCATATACACAGCATTGAAATATATTTGTTAACGTACAGAAAGGAGTAGATTGGGAAATTAGATCCATGTTCACAATACAGCTCGCTGCAGTCCACTGCCATGACTGCGCTCCGTCCATCACTGCTGCATTTGGGGTGGTTATGGTATACATTCCCACCTACTGCTCTCAGTGTCCATGGATCAGATGTCCAAGAGTTTGTCCTGTCTGTTTTTCTGTCTGTCTGGCAGATACAACCTACCTCCATGATTTCTCAAGGCAGCAAAGTCTACACGTTCACTACTCGCTGTGTAACTCATTCATTTCATCTGGTTTAAGCTGTAGATTCATTAGATGGCCCCCCTGCTCCTAGTATGGAAGGATTTGATGGAACAACAGCTCTGCTCAGCCATGTACTTACTGAGACTTGTAAAAAGTCTCTATAAAAATGGCAGATTAAAAGTCAAAGTTCATATTTTAGAAATCAACGCTTTTAAGAGGGGCTGTTGCACACAGGGGACTCACAAAGCCACACACCCCAGCTCACTGCAGCTTGCTTCCTTTAAGCGAAAAGCATCCATCTCTGGAGAATCACACACTATTTCTTCCAAGTAAAACTGTGCACTTGCACATTACACTGGGAGTCAATGACAATTCAAATAACACGTTTTCTCCAGCCGAGAGTGGGAAGGATGTGTGTGTGTATTGCTTTTCCCCCAAGTATTTTCTGGTACACTACTACCTGAAATGCTCTTTTATACAGAACTCAGCTTAGATATTTTCATAGCCATTAGCGATGGCTAACTGTGGAAACGCACATAAATTTAACAAGACTACAACGCAGTTTGCTATTTCTAAAGCTGGAATCTTTTATGCTGGGGTCCTTTACCACATTAAACCACAATGAAAGCTAGGCAGCTAATTATCTAAGAGGCAACAAACCTTTTAAACTGCACACAGATGTGGAGCAGCACTAAAAGGACAATTATTTGCCAAAATCACTGCCAAATTAAAGTTCCTATTTGGAAACTTTCACACACTTGTGTTTGGTGCAGCTGCAGCTGTTTAATTGCACATAAATTTTGTTTTCCCCTTTCCGATTGTTATTCAAATGACATTAAAGAGCAATTACATCAGAATGACAATAACTAGTCCGTTAAAAGTTCAAATTGTAGGAGATCTGGTTTAATTTAAATTCAATAAAGTATTAGAATAGTAAAATAAATGGATCTCTCTGTATGCCCATAATGTTCTTTTCATTATAGAAGCAGGTATATGTATTCAACGGACCTATCTACTGCAGAGGTATTGATGTAAGCATCCGCCCTGGCTGCTGTTGCTGTAAGCCTTTAGGTTGGTGCTCAGCCGCATCGCATGGAGAGGAATGGACATTTTGGGGGACCGATTTATTTGCTGAGTGATTTCCTGATGCAGAATGAGACAAGCAGTGACCTCAAGGCCACTTGCACAGCCTATGCAGGCATTCGGGGTGGCTGTATCAGATATATACGTTGCAGGCACCTGTACGTGGCCAGGCAACTCTGTGATTTTGGACTTTGTTTTTGCCAGTGTCTGCTCTCAGTGGGTATATACCTGGTACAGATGCTGAGCCGCACATATCTTTTGCGGCATTTCATTTAGCTGACTGCACAAATCTTCCGACCGCAAAACTCTGCAGACTTCATCATTTTGGTATTTATACTGCACCTAACTACTCCCAATGGGCTTGATTACCCCTTGCACAAAAACCCCTCTTAAAATATGGCCTTGGAAATAGATCTGGAGGATGTAAGTCAGAGCAACTGAACCAGAATGGACAACACCGAAACACGTGCTGGCATTGAATCAATTACATCCCTAAGGGTTCTGGGAACATAAAACAGTACTATATATCAGTAACCCATTCAGCAGTGGGTCCACATTTTCCTTAGTTTTTCTCTTATTATTGATGCATTTGAAGAAGCACTTCTTGTCCTTGTCATCCTTAGCCAGATACAATTCCAAATGGGCCTTGGCTCTTCTTGTCACATTTGTGCATATACTCTGACAACATCCCAAGCGTCCCGTCCCTGCTTCCTCCTCTTGCGTATCTCCTGCTTGTGTTAAAGAGTTTTGACAGGAGTAATAGGAATAATAGTTTTAAACCACTTATATTAAAGAAGGGAGAGTTATAAACACGTACTTCTCTATACAGTCATCTGAAGTCAGAATCATTATTTAACACATCAAGATAACATCATTTAAGTATGTGATAAATCCAAAATTTCTAAAAGGAATTCAGCAATGAAAATTGCATCTATAGCATATGCGGTTATTTAACCAAACACCCTAGCATTTGGGTTCAAGTAAAGTTTATATAGAAAATTTACATTCTTTTCCTATTATGATTAGAAAACCACTTTCCTAGAAAGGGAAAGGCTGACTTTTCTTTCAGACTCATTAGCTCCTACCTTCATTCTCCCATCTCTTATCTCTCCCCTCCCAAACACAAAAATGACTGCCAATTAAAAAAGATGGAAGGCAGGACAACTTTATATTAGGTTGCATTAAAGACACAGAGCAGCATTACCTGTGTAACCAGCATATGAATGAAAAACGTATTATTTATCATCTGCTGTTCATACGACCAAGTACAAAGCCCATCCAAACGTTTGGCTTCTTCAGTCCAGGCAAATTAGCTATTTTTAATAATGTTGACTGTAAAATACACTTTTGTCTTAGAAATACCAACTCATTCCCATCTTGCCTGTAAACCTAGAGACTGACACATCCTCATAATACTTGTAAAATGTGTCATTAAAATGCCTGGATTAAACACATCCATACGGGTGAAAACCATACATATAAAACCATATCAAATCAAATGCCTCAGCCTCCAATTTCTTCTATCATTATATCAATTTCTTACACTGAACCCTTAAGGAGAGATTTCCTATTTCTTCATCTTGGCTAAGGGGATCGATCCCTCAGCAGCACCGCTCACGTTGTCCGCAATACGCCACGGTCTATTTTCCCAGCTCATATTCAGATGAATTATCATTTTTTAAATTGAATTGCTTTAAGAATCATTTCGTCTGACTCGGCATAAGTCAGGCAACGTTCCAGTCCCTGAGAGCCACTCTGCAGCCCGCAGATAGCAAATCACCACAATTTTGAGAACTCAGTAAAAATGGAATCAGAAGATTTATCAGCTGAAAATTGGTCAATCTTGTCCCCATCCTAACGCTGGAATTTGGCCAAGCACCTGATGTTTGAGAAGGAAATTTTCTGCAAGTAAGGGAAAATGTCTTTATTTCTGACTGGCACTGACAGCCCTCCTCATACCATGAAATCCAAGGGGTTTAGCACTTGGAAAAATCTTCATTTGCACACAATGTGCAATTATTCAATTATTTAACTATACATTCTAGTCTGTTCTATTCTAAACGGGCACCCATGAAGCAGTTACATCTTAAAGTACAACCCTTTCCAAGACTCAGCATTAATGCTTTTAGCAATGCCTGTAACTCACCCCTTTAAACCTTCTGCCCCTTATTACATGTGCATTTACACCAACCAAATTCAGATTTAGCTTTTCCCAATCAGTGCAGAATCTCTCATGCTCAGACCTGCCAACTCTGCTTGGAACTGTGTTGTTGGCACATATTATATCAGATACCTACACTCAGAGGAATTGTCCTTTAGGAGCTACAAGGAGAGCAGGCAGCTCTGTGGAAGCAGGTATTGAGAAAATCAAGAATTACCTGCAAGTCCTGGGCTTCAGAATAAAAGCCAGGTCTTATAATGCCATCTGATCCCGAGCTGATCTTGAAGAAATGGAGTACCAGCTGCTATTTTCCCTGGGCAACCAATAAAGAATATAACATCCTTCAAAAGCACTTCTTGTCCATTTCTGAAGCTAAGAAATTATTTACTTTCTTCTTCTGAGAGGGCACTGAGGGCAGACACTGAAGGGCGGGATGAAAAGAATTGGGAAAAGAGGAGAATATCTCATTTCTATCAACTGTAGGAAACCTGTCTGTGGCCTTGAGATGATGTTAGAGGAAGTGCTAAAGAAAGAAGAATGTTCTGCGCAAACCTGCCTTTCTGGGTATTCTCTAAGTAAAGAACTGAACCAAGATTAATATCTAAATTGCTTTCTCTTTTGAGATTCCAGAAATGTGAGTGCTATGCCAACAAGCTTTTAAATGTCCTAGCCCAAAACAAGTCATATCTTTCACGATAAGCACATCCTTCAAAGAACAAAGCAAGCATCAGCTCTTTTTAGACGTTATGAAATATTATATATTACAATAATAATGTACATATAATATTATATATATTTAGCAGCACAGTTCCAGGAGAAAAAAGTCTTATTTTACTAATGAAGTGTGGTCACTGACAACCATAATTTGTGAGCTAGCTTCAAGCATGTCTGTGAAGATACAAGTAGAGAAGAAACTTTGCAATACATAGACTGTGGTTTAATGGGAATCTTGAGAATCATGTTGGGAAACATCCACTAAGAAGTTCAGCAGCTCTTGGAAGAGCAGTGGTCATCAGGTACTAATGGAGGAGTACACCTGGTCAGAGGTAGGAAGAGGAATTCTGCGCTCGGTATCCATTCAGCTGAAATAAAACACAACTGCTCTGAAGCATAATCCCCTGAAATAAAGGGGGAAGAACTTCCTTTACTGTGAAGAGGGAAGAAACACTGAGGTTGTACAACTGTTACTGGTTCTGAAGTAAGAGGACAGCTCTCCCACTACCAGAACTAATTTTCTACTCACTTCCCTCATTTTTCCAGTGTTATCACAGAGGTGACATCTAAACAGCAGTGAGCCTCAGATAACCATTTACTAAATATCTCCTGCATCCATCGCCAGCAAAGTTGTCTTAAGCAGAGTTATCATCTAAACTTAATAAACAGGAAAGCATCACAGAGAAGTAAGGAAAAAGGTATGAAACTGGAAATTATCATAGAATCATAGAATAGTTTGGGTTAGAAAGGACCTTAAGATCATCCAGTTCCAAGCCCCCTGCCATAGGCAGGGACACCTCACACTAAACCATGTTGTCCAAGGCTCTGTCCAACCTGGCCTTGAACACTGCCAGGGATGGAGCATTCACCACTTCCCTGGGCAACCCATTCCAGTGCCTCACCACCCTAACAGTGGCAAAAAATATGACAAAATACACTTGGATGCAGGACTGGCCATCTCTCTGAAGTTACTTACAGTATTTCCATATGAAAAAAGGATTGCAGACAGTTTCAGAAGTTCATATATTATAAGCTCTGATGTTATATCCGTCTCCCATAAGAGCTAATCGAAGGATGGATGAGTTTGCCCCAAGGTGTTGCATGGGAGATAAAAGCACAGTCACAATACAGATGGGGCTACAATGGTCATGGCTAGTGAAAACCCCGCCAACGTCCAGCAGACAAGTACAGCCAATATGAAGACTCGATTATGCAGAGCGGCTTTCAGTGCCAGGGCACGAAGGCACCATGCCCTAGGAAAAGAAAGTTGATTTCCTAGAGACCATTTGTTTTAAAAACTAAATAAATGGCTTTGGGGAAGTGCTGGGAGGCAAACAGAATGGCCATTGAAAAACTCAGCGATCAATGAGCCATTCTTCAGACGTCTGTTGCTTTAAACTGACACATTTCTTCTGGAATAAAAGCCAGGCTAACTAAGATAGGTTTGGATAACTGATGGTTCAGACCTCCAGATTTCTTCAGAAAATCACCACTCCCCTCCCTACAACCGATTCTTTGTGTGCCTCCTGCCATAAAAAATACACTTTCTGCTCAAAAGGCTCAGCTAACATTAGCATTTGCTTCCACTCCATTTTATCATGCTCTCTGCCACGCTGTTTGGAGGAGAATGATATATAACGTTTTTCACCAACTGTCATACACTTGCAGATCAGTGGGTTAATGTATCAGCCTTTCACCTCTGGAAACCACAGTTCAGCAGCCTGAATTGCTTTGGTAATAAATGTCGCATTGTCTCAGTTCAATACAGACTTGTGTTTGAAGGACTGTAACAAAATATTTTCATAACCTTGTGGAAAAGATAAGAAGTTGGGAATTCTCTTTCATGCCAGAGATTTCCTCTGTAATCTCAAGCAAGCTAATTAAACCCAGCCTTTGGAAATGATCAGGTACCTGACACTGTGATTTTACTAAGTCTGGTTTAAATAAAACTACTTTCTTTGTTAAAACTAAGCTACGATATGAAACAACTATAAATTATTTCCACAAATAGGTTCACAGCAGGTAAAATCGATTACAGGCCAATGAAAACACAACGTACATCTAGCTCTGGTAAAAGCTAAAAACCAAATGGGGTTCTTTTAGGAATAAAGAGAAAAAAATGATTGTTAAAAAGCAGACTTAGCTTGAAACTGGGTTTCCACATTTCAATAATAAAGCTATGAAAAATAGAACTTGTTAAAAAAAGTACCAAACCCACACTGGGATGCCTTACAGTTGGCGAAGGGTTAGTCAGCAACCCTCTAACAGCTCGACCTAGCAATCATTTTGCTCCTGGATACGTATCTCCATGGATTTTAACTTTGGATTCATCCATGACTACATAAACCATAGGGCACAGCGGACAACGTAATCCTTATAACCGGTATATGTTTAAGGGATTTACAGTATCATAACCTCCATCCTTCCCAAAATAGATGGAGTTTTAACTTAATATTGATGGTTTTAAGACCTCAGAGCCCTCAGCAGGATATATTGTTCCTCAGATGAAAGGTAAAGCCTTCTAAAACCAAACACACCGCAAACAAGCTCACAACCAGCTAATTTCCTGCTTTCGTACAACTAACGGGCATGTTAATTCTTTTACTGTGATAGGGATTATAAAAAAACCCTATTTTATTGATTTTAATGGTGCTGTCACTGTAGCAGAATAATACTTTTCCAGTATCGCTTCGCATTACTGTGTCAACCTCTGATGACAGATGAAAAGTACTGAATCTTAGCCAAAAGCTGAATACACCATTATCTCTTTTTGCACAGCTGCACAGACATACCCTAAGACAGAGTGGTGCTTTCT
This sequence comes from Loriculus beryllinus, assembly GCA_039877255.1. Taxonomy (NCBI): domain Eukaryota; kingdom Metazoa; phylum Chordata; class Aves; order Psittaciformes; family Psittacidae; genus Loriculus; species Loriculus beryllinus. The sequence continues at coordinate 57,577 of JBCJKH010049485.1, forward strand.
CCCATTTTGTTTAGGGCTTAAAAAATAACAAGAATAACAAAAAAAAAACCCATATCCTGAAGGCAAAGACAACCTGAAACTCTGCTCAAAGAAGCATGAAAGCACAATTCCTTTGCAAAATGTATGACTACCTCATAATGTCGCATTACCATACTTTAGAGTTAGTAATGGGCGGCTGAACTCTGAAATGTTGTTTGGTTTTTATTCTCCGTTTGTTCCAGTCAGTTCAGCAAATTCCAGAAAGGGGATAAATAAATGCATAAAGGTTTATATTAACTCAGTCCAAGTTATAATGTAATTCAGATACTATTGGGAATGGAGGCACATAAGCCTGAAAAGGACCTTTTGAGTCACTGACTCTAGTTTTCAACGACTGTTCACACTTTGTTCATACAAACCCTTTTAAAATTAAAACAGCTCACACTCCACTTTAAAGCCAGCTCCGTGGCCAAACCAACTGTGTCTGTCAGAGCAATCACTGTCAGAAGCCTTCCAGCATCAAGCCTAAAAGCAGTAATTGTCAGTTTACATCAGTTGATTTCTCATGCTAATGCTGGTATTCAGCTGAAGCAACTCCTCACACTCCCTACTTCCTTAATTTTCTGATATTCTTGCAGACAGCAAACATATACACGCTCTCAGCCCACATTTTGCTATGCTGCCAGCCACTCTGACCTTCTCGGAACTCTCATGCCCATGGCTTCCTCCATCACGTTAACAGATCTCCCCTGCCCTGTCCCAGTATGAATTCTCCATTTGTGAATGTGATGACATGAGTAACACACGGGGTCTGAGATGAAAACAAAAGCCTTATTCAATGACATTATGATTTCCCTCTCCTTAGTGGGAGCTTCTTACGTGGTCCTACAGTTGACCTTTCTCATGGCTACGCTTCACTACTGGCCTGCAGTTACGCTACTACAACTGTCTACCACAACCAGCATTTTCTCTGCCTTCATCATTTCAAACTGTGGAATAATATAAGTTGGGAAGCTTATCTTTAAATATATATATATATTAGTAATTTTTCAGTGCATATCTTTGCAGTTCATGCTCTGAAATGTAATACCATTTGCATTTTACCCATCCTTATCAACTTTCCTTCCAGGTATTCTGATCATTTACTACACACCAGTAGTTCTGTCCTACTTCACATTCTCAGCATACTGCATTTGATTAATCTTCCTGAACAATCATTTATTAAACTATTAGATAAAACACACACCAAAACTAATTCTCATATCCCTAACAAGGCTCATCCTGGCTTACTTTTCTTTACATCAAGTCCTCTATTCTTTATACACTCTCAATTCTTTTAATAATTTTCATGGTCTCCAGTTTCACACAATTTCCTAAGTGATGCTTACGACACACTCCACTGAAGCCCAGACTGAGCTGAAGCATCAGTTACTTATATTTAGTAAACTCAGACTATACTTTATACCATTTCTACCTAGATCAAAAGCTGTTTATTTCCTCAAAACACTTTCCAAAGGATATAAGCAAGGTGTGACTAATAGGTTGGCTGCCCTTTTAGTAAGCTTCTCTTAAAATCTGGGTTGTCCACAAACTCTTTTCCAATTAGTAACTGCTGCTTTTCTTATCCTCACTGCCATGAGCCATCTTCTCTGACATTATCCTTTTGGCAAATGAAAGAGGTAAATTGGGTATAACCAGTTGTATTTAATCTCAGCTTCCAGAACTAAGGTAGTGACGCTTCTACTTTCTGGATTTTCTTTTATTAACCTCTAGCTATCATTTAAATTATCTTTTGCAAAATTAAGTCAATCTGACTTTTGGTTAATCTCTCTTCAATCACTCCACCTCTAAGATACCACATTTTCTTTTCTTGCTCTTGATTTCCCTGCACAGGCTGGTTTTCCTCGTTTGGAGGCTGCTCATTCCCAGTACTCTTCTACAAGCTGCTTTTCACCTCTTCCAAGCCAGAAGACCTCCACTTTGGTTGAGAACACAAATACAAATACCATTTAATACTTTGACTTCCATATACGCCTTTAAACTGAAGTCCTCATACACTGTGGCCCAACGGACACAACCAAGTTGCTCTTTTAAAGTTTCTGACCTGAAAACCTCACTTTCTTATTATTATCCTCAAGACCAGCAAGAAGACAGCACAGATCCGCACCCATACCTGCATGGACAGTGAGGGTGCATCCATCTCCTGCCATGCTGCCAAGCCACAGTCTGGCTGGGTGGTAATCCTACCTCCATCATTATAGGGGCTATAACTCCTCCGTCAACCAGCTTCTGTCTTCTGCTTCCAGCCCTCTGCCCAAGTATTTTCCAAAAGAGGACCGTAGCAGAGGATGCTGTGTACATTTTTAACTGGGTCTGACACAGTCAGAAGTTAACACATTCTTCAGTAATCATTTCTTCACAACAGTTTTATTGCAGATACCAATACAAGGTCTATCAGCAAAGGCAACACAAAATGAAGCATTTCAGGCTCTGGCTTCTTTCCCAGCACTATTTCTTTCTCACTGAGAAAATAACTCAACCAGTCTACTTCACCTGCAAAAGCAGGTGGTTACAGTCATCACTGTGGCTCCAATGCACTACTAATTCCACACAGATAATACACAGTGATGTAAGAAAGGCCAGAAGAAATTAAACATTGTGGGAGACCCTCATTTAAGTCAGGGGGATGTGATTGCTATTCTAAATTGCAAGGGAACAGCCATCTCATCTTACTAACAAGGACAAAACACAAATATTAACTCGAAAATAGGATGTATCATCTTACACAGCAGGATTTTGCACTGGCTTCTGTGATTGCCACGGCACTTTGCTAAGTCAGCAAAAAATACTCGTCACAAAACTCACATGTAAACTGAGTAACTAGTTTCTCTTTTTAGGTAGGGAGGGAGACTGCTGCCAAGGTACCAAATGGTGCACAGAACAAAGGGGAGCATTTCTTGTTAAAAGAAGCCCCAAAAATGCAAAGATCATTTAGCAAAAACAGAGAACATAGGGAAAAAAGCCTGAAAAGCAAGACTTGGACAAATTTCCCAGTCTCCAGAGGATCTTTATTAAATTCTGTCTCAGTCTACTGGAATTTGCTGTTGGTACAATAAAGCACCAGTCACAGCACAAGAAGTCCTCTTTGACTGAGTCTGAGTAAGAGGTCTCATACGAGCTCACCGAGATGGTGACACTCTTGGTAAGGTTGTACATGCATATGTAACTGATCAGTGTCCAAAATAAATGTGTTAAGTGTGACTAAAAGACTGCCCTCTCATTTCAGCAGTTGTTTCAGTGATGCCTTTGTGTTGTGCAACAAGCAAATAACTAAATTCACAGCCATAGAAGAAAGCACAGTGTTTGTCAGGGTTTATGGGTGGCATGCCCTCCATGTGTCCGTGTTCAGCCTCCTGCCTTCAGCAAATTATAGTACAACATACGTGTACACACACAGAACTGCTCCCAGCTTAATAGCACTAAAATACCAAGCAGTGACACTGTCTCTGAAGCAGGCTCAAACTTAGATTGGATATAAGGAAGAAATTCTTTACTGTGAGGGTGGTGAGGCACTGGAATGGGTTGCCCAGGGAAGCTGTG
>JBCJKH010049486.1:0-39022 GCA_039877255.1 Loriculus beryllinus
CTTCTCAAGCAGAGCGTTTAGGGGAGCACTGTGCTTTGTGCTAGGGTAGTTCCACATGCAGACCCAGAAAACCGGGTCACCTTCAGCTTGTAGATGTAGTGTATGGGCTGTGAGCATTGGGTTTGAGGGGATGTTGGTTAGTGCCCCCAGTACTCCTGGAGTTTGGTGCCAAGACTCAAGCTAAGTGCTGAGTTGTCGCCTGTGGGATTTGGCAGTGGCAGGGCTGTGCAGACCTACCTAAAGTTAAGGCTGGACTGCTTCTATGTGGTGGTAGTTTTTTTACAGACTCACTGTAAGATTTTATAAAGCTTGTTTCTGCTCAGTTTCTTTGGAATTGTCTAAACCTGTGTTTGGGTTACATCTATTAAAATAGGTTGGCAAATACTTCAATACTGTGTTAGCCCAATTTAGGCATGGCCAGAGGGTATGGTTAGGCTCACATTCATAGGCATGTTACAGCAAGCTGTAGCAAAGAGAGAGGCAAACTGGTTCGCCCACAGGTGTTCTTCAGAAGGCACAAATTTCTGTTTCTCCTGGTGCATTGCTCTGCCTTGACAGCCAAGGGTAAAACTCAAGAAGTGTGATGGCTGAGTTATCTAATACATCCTGGGTTACGTATAAGATGTGGTATTATGAAAGACTGAAGCCTTTTCTTTGTGATTCCTGCCCACAAACCAGGTATGAAGTTTGCATTGTGCTGTTTCCCGGTTGGGAGAACTGTTCAATCCATCGCGCCCTTTGCACAGCTCACACAAGGCAACAAAGCACCATCACTGTGGAGTCAATGTATTCCCATATTCAGAAAGAAGGGGAAAAAGTATCATTAAGTAGTGATTCTGTTCTTGAAGCAAAGGCATCTGAAGACCAAATGCTGTGCCTTTCTAAAAGGCACTAACACACCATGTGGTCATTGTTTTGTTTTCTTTCACTAAGAACTTGTTCCTGAAGTAACCTTCATGTCTAGAAAGAGCTCTGTGGGGGGTTAGTGTTAGTTCTTAACTGAATTCTTGCCAGGCTTTTCTGAAGTGACTCGTACTGTTGTTATGCTCACTTCCCATATGGAATTCACTGCAACAATATATGTTGGTGATTGCAACGTGGTTCTCTCTGTGACATGATTCTACAGTGCAGTTTCCTTGTTTATATTGGCATTGTGTACCCCTGGCAATCACCACACTGTGATCAGAGAGCACTTTACTTGAGTGACGGCTGTTACCAGTTATTTTATATTTGGGGAAATCAAGGCAAAGAACAGAGTAATCTGCTCAGTAACTGATATGTTAATAGGAAATAGGTTGTATAAGCAAGTGCATTTTTAGTACTGTGGATGTGAAATCGTGTGTTTTATTTTAGTAGGCTATAGGTCTTGTATATTGGCTCAGGTGCTGTCCACTATGTACAGTGGTCCATTGGAGACTTGACCCAAATATGGTTGAAGGAAAAGTCATGCACTTCAGTTCCTGTGTGAAAATTCTCTTTGGCCTCAGTTGCAAACTGGATTTTTGAAACCTTTGAGAGTTATATCAAAGAGTTCCTCTTTGTTAAAAAGTGGTAGTAGAAGTTCCTCAGACCCCTGAGTGGTTTTAGAATCCATCCCTGCTCCTATCAAGTGTGTGACAGTGTGATGGCAAAGCTGCTTTTGGCCTCAGTGAGATCACATTACTATCCATATGGGTACTATTAGAAAGCCAGACCTTAGAAACCATAAGTCTCATGCTAGCTGAGAGGGTATTTAGTCCCAGCTGTATTCTGTGACATCTGGCACAGCACTGGGAGCTTTATAGAGCCAGAGAGGATTGACTGAGTGGGTAGGCACTGGATCTTGAAGCAGTTCATCAGGAAGGAGCCAGATAATCCGTTAGTGTTGACAAGAGTCAGGGTATTCCTGGTAGAGAGAAGACAGGAAGCTAGTCAGAAGCAGCTGGTCAAATTTGAAAATACAGTGGACATTTTTATTTTTTTTTTTACTTTAGAATTGGTTCCATGCTGCCACATATATGGGAAGAATACTGGCTCTAATTTCTAATGGGAGAATCTCCAGAAAAACCAAGCCCTATACACCACAGAGTATCCCCACATGGCCTTGGTATTGCCTCCCTTCACTGGTGCTTTGCCAGTCTGGAGTTGGATTCATTCAGTCTTAATTAACTGTCTAACAATGGGATTGAAGCATTGGCTCTGTGAAAACTCCAGGCTTTAATCCTGTGACCCTGGGGTGTGCTCTTCAGCTGAATGACAGGCCCTGTCTGAAGTCAGCCTGGGTGTGAACCAAAATGACTTGAAATCTGCTTTGCTTTGCTTCCCCATAGAAAGATGTAATCTTACATCAATAGGAGGCAAATTGGAAGAAGACAACAAGCCTTTCTCCTTACGCATGTAAGCACTGTATGTTACTGCAGTGACTTTATTGGGACATGATTTTTCCTTTTCATTCTGCCTGGCAGTCTGTGGGGAGTTAATCCTGCAGGCAACAACCATCAGATGGAAAAGATCATCTGCTGGTGAAGTTATTGATATATATGCTGCCAATTAGTGAAAGAAACTCGGTGATTTCTTACAGTTTTTCTCAGCTTGAAGTTGATCGCAGCCCTTTATGTTAACTCCATAGGATAGGCAAGATCAGAGCAGTGGAACTAAGCCTTGGATGCACAAGAAGCTGGCATGGTGAAAGGGAGAAGCAGCATGTGCGGGAGGGAGACATGCTACCATCCTCCTTAGGATTGTCTGACTGTGCCAGAGCCACATTAGGACTGCCTGGTCTCTGGGGATGCTTCTCTTGAAGCTAGGAGAACTGGACATTAGCTGGCCACAAAGGTAGTTGGATGAAATCTGCAATCTTGTGCTGTTTGTATGTCATAGTTTGAGTTATGAGGCTTAAGCTTGTTGGGAGATGTAGTGGAAGACTTTAATGTACCATACTGGAGCAGCAGAAATTTTTCTGCTTTTAGCAAAGTCATTCCCTCTGCATGAGGTAAGGCAGTATACAGTGCAGCTGGCATACCCACCTCTCCTATGGCGTGCAGTAAGATCAAGTCACATGTGGTACCTAAGATCTCAAAGATTTTACCTTGAAACAAACATAGCTCTGAAGCCCAACATAATGAATAATTCTGTATTTTTCACTTGCTTTGGTTGCTTCGTTTGCCTTGGTTACCCAAGTGCATGAAGAAATTGTTTCAGTCCCATCCCAAACTGCCAGAGGACAGGTCCTTCTAGGGATTTGAGTGCTTCACTATCAGGTCTTATAGAGACATCCTTGTGCTTGAGTATGTAAATAATTCCCTTTCATGCCTGCCTTGCTGTTGACATCTGGCTGTTGTTTGTAATCATATTGAAATGCACAGCAGAGAGGACGAGTGACCTCTAGTGTTTTCTAATTATAACAGTGCCTGGTAGCATCATTATGATTGTTTATTGGTGCAACAAATAGAAACCCTTCTAAAGTAAGGACTTATAACTGCCATAAATATCTGCTGCTGGCAATGCTTGACATGACAGATCCAAGCTGCAGAGCTGTCTGTATTTTGTATTTACCCAATATGAAGAAATGTCTTTGATTATTGTTTTCACTTTAGAACAGGATGGAAAATTGGGGGTAGGGGAAGAATGCGAGATAGAGGGAAGTATTTTCTCATTTTCCTGCTGGGGCCTTTGCTAAGAAATTGTTTTTATTTTGAGGAAAAATGATCTGCACAGCCTTAGGAAAATGTTTTCTTTTTCCACAGCAGACACCACAGCAGCACAAATGTCTTGAGTAAGGCCCTGGCTGATTTTCTTTTAGAGCAGTGATTATAACGTTTTTCTGGGGGGAGATGCTAGCCTAACTATTATTTATTCACTCCTCATCTTCCCCCTGAACTTCTGGATAGTACCTCTTAATGGTATTCCCATCACTTAGGCTCACAAAAATATTGCCTTTCACATCAATTTTGCTTTGTCTCCTGTGCTCCTGAGAGCATCCCTGTCAACAGCAACTTTGGTAAAGACATCAGTAAAATATGGCCAGCCTCTCACTTGTAATCCATTTACCAGCTTCCTCTCTTTAAACTTGGTAAGCCTCTCTCCAGAGGTGAATGTTACTGGTTGGGAGCTGGTGGGGAAGAATACAACCTCTGATTATATGGGAAATTAGCTACTGTGTGTCAGCTGCTTCCTAGTTTTGAGTTTTGGGTCTGTGTCAGCCTACCCAATTTCCCTTTGAAAGGCCAGTTTTGTGGAGGAGGAAAGGAAACAGGTTGATGCTTCCTAAGTCACTGCAGGCAAGCCAAAAAAGCTACTGGAACAAAAGGCATTTCAGGAGCTGCTATTCTGAGCCAGCTTTTATCATTTTAAACCAACTATAATGAGCTGTTGATCTCCATCTTGGGTTTGGTTTTTTCTTTTTTCACAATATGCCATATTTAAAGCAAAGAAAGAGAGTTTGGTAAACACATTTTGTGTCCCTCTTTATCCCTATTTCCTTGCCAATAATTTGAATGAATTTAGCACTCATGAATTACAAGTACTAGTGAGAGCAAGTATTTTTTGCCTTAGGCTCTCACTCTGCCTCTTTTCCCGCACTCATGTAATCCCAGCCCAAGAATGTTAGGATGGAGCTGGACCTGTGGGAACTTCTCTCTCTGTGCTGTCTTGGTCTGATGCCATTCTTGTGTACTGGTTTTACACAGCACGTGAGGTGGAGAAGAGTGTGGCTAAGAACATTGTTGTGGTTGGAAATCAGACTGCTGGCAAAGATAGGTGCCTGAACACATGCTGTCACCTAACTTAATTGCATCTGAAAATCTCTATTGACTGACTAAACCCACTGCTGAACTCTTTTTTTTTTTTTTATAAGAATATCTACCTAGTGCAGGCAGACTTCAGTTCATTGTAAAAATATAGGACTTGATGCAAGTCAGCTGCCTATTGAGATTGAGAGGGGTTGCTTTCTGAACAAAAGTATCAGTTTTGTTCCTTAGATGGCATTGATTCCTATGCATGTATATGTAGAAATGGTTATGTCTGTCTTCCACCTTTGCTTTCTTCCCCCCATTTATAATGTAACCACATCGTCTACATGACACCTCTCATACTGCCCAGCTGCCCCTAAGCAATATTCTTTATTGTTTTCAAAATATAATCTGCTGATATTTTGCCTTTGCATCTTTCTTTGTTGTGGTTTTATCTCAGAGAGCGCTGTGATTTTCTTACAATAGGTATAATTGCTTGGAATGTTCCAAAGCAAATTTTTATTTGGCTTCAGACATACCTATGTTATTGGAACCAGGTTTTATTTGTTTGTATTTTGTTTGATATTATTCTTCCAGCTTTGTCTTTTGGCATGAAAAAAATACTCAGGAAAACCAATTCTCTTCCCTTCTGCCCCAAGAAAAAAATTATTTATAAAACACAAGGCAAAGTTAATGGGCAGTGGTTATTTGACATAAACCATGTACAGTTAACAGGAAGAAAAAGCCATGGCAGCTTGTCATTTGCCGTCTATTTATGCATGTAACTAAATATGATTTATTTGGGGCTTGAGCCAAGGAAGTAAACCGTAAGATTCCCAGTGACCCAGGATTTTTGTTTGTGTGCACTCAGTGATTGAGAATTTCATTACTTTTGTCTGAGCTTGCAGGCCAAATGCTGGTGTGAGTTTGTATGAGGCATAGTAGGACAGAACCTTTTAATTTCAAATGCGAAGAAGATTAGTTGACTCCTAGGATTTTTTCAAGACTCAAGAGTTTTATTTCCCTGCTCCTGGCTATCATTTGCACTTTGTTAAGAGTGTTGCAGAGTGACTAGGATTGAGCTTTGCTCACTTTATGCTGAAGAGGATGGGAATGCTTGAGAGTGGGTCTTCCAGCCTTGATGCTCCTCAGATCAGCTCTGGAGCCTTAAAGGGAGATCTGAAGTGGATACGTGCAGTCTAAGCATGGCTTCTGAATTCCACTTTGTGCTCCTTTGTTAGCTGGGGGTATAGTAAGAGCTATAGCAGCAGGTGGACATGACTTTTGGATTAGATGGGTCACATAGGAGCAAAGAGCAGTGTTGGAGGCATGACTTAGAGAAGTCTGTAATTTTTCTGTAGATTTTGTTGGTAATTTTACAAGAGAAGAGCCATGTGTAAAATTAATGGTTTTGTTCATGAGACCCTTTGTGTTCAAATACTTTGAGTCCTGTGCTCGGGATGTTGGCCTAAGACTAAAATCCATTTGCGAGTTACTCCTCTGCATCTTCCCCTCCCCATTCCGGCCTTTGTCTTGTCAATTAGTGTTACAAGTATTCTGAAGGAAGGACTGTCTCAGAATAGCTGTCTCCACCAGTGTTTCTAATTGCCTCTGGAGCACATAATAAAAACTAGTCTGTCCTTGCCTAGATGAATCACCCAGTCAAGGTCCCTTATATGCTTGCAAGATGCATTGTTTAGGAGAGGAGGACTGTTGTCACTTTGAATGCCGTGCTGGTTCAGAAGGGAGCAGAGGGGTGGATGAACACGCGCGTGTGCGTGTCTGAAACTACAACAAACTAGGTGCCTCAGGGTTTGCTTTTATTGCGGAGCTGTTATTGGCCATGTGCAAGAATTCTGTTGTCTGCAGCATGGTTGTGGCCATAAAGAGTCCTCCAAATAACAACAGCAAAGTGCCAGATTTCCGAGCAATGGGCCTTATACAGGATCACCATTAGCTTTAGGGGATAGAGACTTATAGGGATCTGCAGACTTAATGAGTATTGTCCTCTCCTGACACCATACTCAAACTGAACCTGACATCATTAATAATGGGTCTGTTTCCTGCTCCAGGATTCCCAGAATTGCTGCCTTCAGCTAATCTGTAGCAGAGGCAAATGTTCATGTGCAAGGAATAGGACAAGGAGCAGCCCTGTATCTTCATGGAGTTTCTTACTTTCAGCAGGGAGGGAAGAGTGTATGTCCTGCTGCCTTTCCTCTGTATACATGAAATAATAAAATATATTCACTGTTTGGGTAACTTTGGGGTTTTAAGTTTCACTGCTAAGGTGCAGGACTGATGTATGTTGCACTACATAGGCTCCTGCAGCAAATTAAGCTGTAACTGTGAATCACAGATGCCCTAGGACAGACACCGTACAACTGACCTTCCTAGCTTTTGCCTGCTGAAGTAACTGGGCTGAGAGTAGCACCTCAAAATGCCAGCATTTTGTTGCTTGATTTCTCAGGACTCCAGCTTCCACTGCCTCTGGGAGCCTGTAAGTGGAGGTTTCCAGCCCACCTCATGCTTTGTTGTCTTCACAAGCAGCAATGAAGTACCTCAGATTGGGGTAGGCATGACTCTAACATGCTTGTTTTTTATGCTAACTTAGAGCTCTGCTAAGCTAGAAGGAGTCACTCCAAAGTAAGCAGGAGCAGAATCAAGCCTTGCAATCACATCACTTCCTTCCACCCCCAGAAATACTCACTGACCTCCTCTTTTCCCCTCCCTTCAAGCAGTAGCAATATGAAATTCAGGAAAACAGCAGCAGTAGGAGCTGCAGCAGCAGCTCTTCCTCCAAGCTGAGTCCCAATGAGGCCAGGAGGACATTCTTTCCTGTGTTGTGGTTTGCTGACTCTCCTCTTTGTCTCGTGTGTAATGGGAACAGAGCTCGTGGAGTGGGGAGCACACTCACAACAAATGTCTCCTGTGGGTTTTTTCACTTTGCTTGGGCTTAATTCTGATCCCAGTTGTGCCGGTATGAACCTGGGGAAATTCTGCTATTTCTCTGGACCTGTTCCAGGCTCACCCCAGCAGAACCAGCAGCAGAGACAGGCTCTGAAATACTTTCCGCGGCTCTCTGGCTACCCACAGCAGCTGTTTATTGCTTTGCATTTTCCTTCACCATGAGAATTTTGTAACCTCTGAGGGCTGGAACCTCATCATCCAGCTTGCCTCTGAAAGGCACACTCACTGCTTGTCAGCTGTGGGTCACCATCCACAGAGGTCTTTGGCTTGTGGGGCCTGGTACTTTGCAGAGAGCATGGGGCTCCCAGGATGACTTCAGTGGAGAGTGTGGAAGGAAGGAGGAAGCCTGGAGCTCAGCTGAGTGACAGTGGCAGTATTGACTTATGTGAGGAGTTGAACCAGGTAGCTGATGCCTGAAAGCAGGAACTCTCAAAGGTGTGAGCCAACAAGATAGGTCTGGCTGTAATGTAGCCTTTTGGTGCTGACAGCCTGGTGAATCCACTGGTACAAACCTCCACAGCAGGATACATAGGATTCCCTGGCTGCATCACTTCCCTATGGCTTCTCCTAATTCCTCGTGAGGGAGGATGAGCGTGTGTTGTGTGCCCAGTGCTTTTTCTGCACAGCACTGACCTTTTCCATGCTTCATTTATTCTTTTCTCTTTATTCAGAAGTCTTCACAGTTCCTCTGAAATCTTACAGGAGTGTATCATTTGATGGCCAAACAGGCCAGGCAAGGAATCTGTTTGGTTATTTACTGGTGACACTTTGGGACAACACATCTACTCTGAGGCCCCTGCTAGCGTGGGTATACTGATTAACATGAGTTTCTTATTAGTTACTGAAAGGTTCTAAGGAAAACAACAAAAGCACCAAAACTGCTGTGAAAGCCATGCTGTGTGGGTGACCAACAATAACCTGTAGTGTAGAAAATCACTGAAAGACCCTGTGCTTTCTCTGGGCTTGGTAACTGTGGAGTTAAAAACGAGTATGGCTTTCAAGTATTGGCTATGTTCAGATAGGAGCTCAGAGTGTGCTTGGAGCCTCCCACTTGTTGTGTGAAACCAAGGCAAGAAACCTCCTAGCCTTATGAAGCCAGGAAGGGCAACAGGTTAGTTTATGCTGCCAGCAAAAGCGATTCTGAAGTGTGAAAGATCCCAAAAGCAATGAAATCCATCAGTATTGTCAATAACATTAGGCAGCTCTGGTTTGTCAGTATTTGACAGCATCTGGCAACATAGTATATAGTTTAGCAAACATTTTATTGTAATTCTTTGTTTAATCTGTCATTAAAACTGGCAGTGGTGGTGGTGTGGGGTGATGCCTTAGAGCAACAGATGAAACTATCAGGACAAACCCCAGAAGCCTCTGAAACTTTGTGTGTATATATATATATATATATTTGAATCAGCAAATAAAAATACTTTACAAATGGGGATATATAGAGGTGAGCTTCAGTGGCAGGGTGGGGAAATCAAATTTTTCTATAAACTAGGCTACCCCCACTGGTATTCATGAGAGGTTTGACATGATGGGCATTGGTGGCATTTGGGCATCATTTGCAGTGGGACATGACATACTTGGGCTTGCAGAAGTGAGGTGTGGAAGTGATTAAGTGCTGACCACTTCACTGGTACTCTTTATATGGGATTTTGAAACAGGAATGTTTTCCTGCTAGCGTTTCTGTCTGGTTTTGATACTTCCCAGTTGATAGATTGGAATACTTTGGCACTTCCCAGCTGGTAAGCAACATGTGGGTTCAGATTAAGAATCTCAGTCTTGAGAGTGAAACAATGAATTTCGCTGTGGAGTAGAATCTGTCCTGGGGACAAGGAGACCCACTGCCATGCTGAAATACCTCTGCTCAGTAGGGTTGTAACCTGGTGATGTGGAGCCAGACACTCTGAGAGCACTGTACACTCCCCAGACCCCCCTAGCTTTTCAGAAGTGGGCATCTACAGATTGATTGCAGCCAATTATTAGTCTCACTGGCTTTACCCTTTTCATGAAGGGGTGTTTCGTTATAGTCAGAGTGTATGGAAGTGCACAATATTAATGTTATCTGTAATTTTTACTTTGAAAGTCTTCATGTATTTCCACCGTGGGTGGTTTATGATTTTCTGGAATTTTCAGTGTTGAGGCTGTTTTACCAAGTTGCCCTTTACCTGAGGGGTAGATTAAGAAAAAAAGAAGGGGAAGGAGGAGGGAGGAGAGGTAATTCTGACAGTCCTAAGAAGGTACTGGAAATGATGGTTTGTGGCTGTTATAAAGAAAACTCGTTGCTACTTTCTTTTTTGGATTGCATCAGTGCCTCTGCAGCCAGCAGTAGAAATTTGATACCTCATCCAAAATAGGTCAGTCTTTTCCAAGTAAAGAGCTGTGGCTAGTCTGTGAAGTGACTCCATTAGAAATTTCAGGAGTTTGATTTAAGTGGGATAGAAAACTCAGAATGAAACTGTGGGTGTCAACTCCAGGGGGGAAAGGATTAAAAAAAAATAAATCTGGGAGCTGTAAATGCATCTTGCAGAGATTCAGGAAAATCTCTTTGAGTTCATCACATTTGGAGAGTTGGCCTGGGACACTGAGAAAAATCCTGGAGAATTACAGGCATTGAACTGCCTCAGATCCCTTTTGGAAAAGCCGTCTTTAAAGTATATATCTCACATCAGCATGGATTGTTTTTTAATGATGACAAAAGTGCTAGCAGTGCCAGAAACTTTTATTGGTACTATGTATGACTATATAAACGTGTTGTTGCATAGCACATACAGATTGGAGACTGCAGAGGGTCCAGACCCTTGGTTTGAGCAGTTCCTTGTGCTTTGTTGTCCTCTCCCAGTGCCTGGCAATTTTTTAATTCTGTGATAACCAGTTCAGTCTGTGAACAAATCACCAATTCTCCAGAACAGTAGCACACATGGGCTGCTGTATGCTGACATGTACCTGACATACAGCGGCAGGAGTGACTGACATAGAGTCACTTGGAAAGTCCATAGTAGAACTGAGAATTGTAATACAAGTAATTTTCTCACTTTTTAATATATATTTACACAGAAAAATGTCTAACAAGTTAGAGGAAACCTACTGTTTTACAGTAGTTAAATTTCAATAACTTTTTAGTTCTCTGCCTAAGTCCCTGTGATCCTTCTGTATGTGCTATTGTTTTATTGATCTTTATGCCTAAGGCACCTGATACATGAGTTTGTCTAGCAAGGAAAGCAAATAAGTCATTCTTTCATAAACACCACAGTGCTAGAGAGGGCTTTTAAAACCATTGACTTCTCATACTTCGTAGCCTATTTAATGGCTACGTATATCTACACAGTAGAAACCGTTTGTCATTTACTACAGAGTTGCTGCATGTAAGGGTCTGTTTGAGGTCGGAGTGTGGGGGTCCCTGGGAATGTAAGACTAAGCAGAAAAAAGCCAGGGATTTTCCAGTAATTCTATTTTATTTATTGGGAATGGCAGCATGAATGTAAGTTTGTGCATGTAACCAAGTTGCCCAAGTTTTCACAAGAAACCTGTAAAGCAGCCAGGGATTGGCTGGGCAGAATGTTAGTCCAGTGAATTAGCTACGAGTACTGCCTTTCCGTTCTGCATTACTTCAGAAGCTTTCTCTTCTGAAACAAACAGTAATTCATGGAAACATTCTCCCACACGTTTTGGGAGAATAGAACATCAGTCAAGACTTTCTGTGTGGCTGCAAGGGGAGGGCTGTAAATAATCTGCTTGCAGCTCACAGTCAAATAAAATTAATTAAACTAGAAGAAAATATTTATATGTTATGTCATAAAAGGAACAAAGCAGATGGAGGAGTTACTGAATTTGTTTTCAAATTGTATAGTAAACCATTTCAGACCTACTTCTGTTTGAGTCAGTAGGTTTTGCCATGATAGTTTCTGTTACAGCCTCCCAGCGCAACTGCTGTAGAAACCTCAACAGAGCTAGCTGCCTCACCTACATCTATGTCATTTGTGTCCCGAACCACCTTTGGAGTAGCCCAGGCTTAAGAATGAGAGTGGAACAAGGAATTCCACTGTGAAATAGACTAATATAATCAATTATGTTTTGTACACAGGTCTGGAAGTGTTAGAAATCATTGGACTGAGATATATTCTTTTGTGGAAAGCCTAGCTGAGAAGTTCATAAGGTAAAGTTTTCTTAAGTTGATATTTTAATCTGCTATATACTTAATTTGTTCTTTCATTCACTGCTTCTTAGCAAATGCAAATCTGAAGTGGTGTATATT
Source organism: Loriculus beryllinus (assembly GCA_039877255.1). Classification (NCBI taxonomy): domain Eukaryota; kingdom Metazoa; phylum Chordata; class Aves; order Psittaciformes; family Psittacidae; genus Loriculus; species Loriculus beryllinus. The sequence goes on from JBCJKH010049486.1 coordinate 11,929, forward strand.
TGATGTGGATCTGGCTTGTTCTTCTGTTTCAGTCCAATGTTGCGGATGTCTTTCATCGTTTTTTCTTCACGAGGCACTACAATCATGAAATTAACAGAAAACAGGCAAGTATTCCCTATAGCTTTCATCCAGAAATACCCTCCATCCCTCCTCTCAAGCAGCGAGTGGCCCCCAGACCAGAAACCGGAGGTCTGTCTTGATCTCAGTGTAGCACCAGCTCAGGCAGCAACTGAAATCCGTTCCACTTTTCCCAGCTGGAAGAGGGCTTAGAAGGACTTTGGGTCTTCCATTAGCATTCTCTTTTTTTCAGCCTTGTAAGAGTAAGGCAGCACTGGGCTGTATGTTCTTTATTGCAGTATTTTGAGGAGAAACTGCATTTCTAGTCAAGGAATCATGTACATCCTCACTATCCCTAGGTACCCAAATAAGGGCAGTTTTTGCGTCAGCTATCTCATACCCTGAGCTGATGAGCAAAAGGACTGTGTGGAAGTCCCACAGTGCTTTTCTGAGTGACCCAAAGTCCTGAACTTCACATCAGCAGCTAGCTGTACCCAGCCCCCCTCCAAAAAAACAAAACAAACCAAAACCCACCCACCTCCTCTGCCCCAAGACCCTCCCCCCCCTAAAAAAAACCCAAAACAAAACCTCAAAATCAAAAACAACCAAGTGGACAAAATCAACCCAAATAATTGTGGGTTTAATTTTCCTCATGTACCCAAATCCCAGTTATGGAGGAGTTTCTAAGAACTTTCAGCTGAAAGCCCTTGCTTTTGCTGCTGCTTCTGTCTGTGTGAGAAGGTCCCAGCAGTACAGTGCACCCTATAAATAAAGGCAGCTCTAAAGCAGTCTTGAAGCAACACCTCTCCTCCATTTTGTACTCCGGGACCTCATCCAAAGCTGGAAACCACACAGGGGTCTTGTGTTTCTGCTGGCTCCACTGAATTTTGGCTTAGGTCTCCATCATGTACCTTGGTGATGGAGCCCAAACTTGCTTACTTCTCCAAGTGGATTTATTCTTTTCAAGGTGGAAGGTAGGCAGGAGCCCTGTGGCAATGTGTTGAACATGATATTAGAATGTTCCCTCTCCTAAACTGCTGTTCTCTGTATGGATCACCATGTGTGCTTTTTTCAGCTCATTCTATACTTCGAAAGGGTAAAAATGTGCTTTTTTGCCCTAAGGACAAATCCTGAATTTCCAGCTTCTAATTTTACCTTCATCCCACATAGACTCCTGTTTCCTCTGTAGTTGGGGTTGTACCACCTAAAATACCCAGTTGTAAAATGGGGCTCTCACTATCCTTTAAAAAATAATGTGCCGTGACATCTGGGGATGATGTTGGACTGCCTGCATCTTGTCTGTTGAATATTTGTGCTTTATTTGCTTTATTTGTGTTCCATAAATATAATGAAAACTTTGCTGAGGGTCAGGGTCTTTTAGTGATCAGTGGTTGATTAAATTATTAATTTCACTGAGCAGTCCTCTTCATTAACAGGTATTTGTGGAGTAAGAAGCTGTGCAAGAGGTGTCATAGTATCAAAGTCCCTCTCTTACTAGGCAGCCAGCTGCCCCAGGAAGGTTGATCAGTCTCTGGTCTAGGATAGGAAATTCTCATCGTTCTCATCCTGTTCTCTTATCTTTTGGCCTCTGTCTTTATAATGGAAAAGTCCTAATTCCAACTGTCTTGATGATTGATTGAATACAAGAGTTATATTTGTCTCATTTTCATGACAGGGTCATAAGCTTTTGAATTCTCATTCTGTCTGCAGTTTGTCAGAGTTTAATATCTGGTATTTGCTTTAATTCAATCTTATCCTGACTGACAGTGTACCAGAATGAGGGATGGAATTGCACCCTTAAAATGTATTAACCTTAACACTGTATCATAGATCCAGTTTTGTGCTCCTACGGGTGTTTGGCTGAAAAATTGTGGGGTTTTAAAAAATAAAATAAATTGATTCTAACAGTGTTTTGTTTGGTTTTGTTTTTTATCCAAAGGGAAGCCATAAGACGAGGGCTCAACATTCTTCAGTCTGAAGTGCCTGGAGGAGATACATTCATGCATGAAGGATTTAAAAGGGTACATATCACAGTACCTTCTTCCTTTGATTTATACATATAAACTTTGCTTTGTTTGCTTCCGGTGTACTTAAGAGCTAACAAAGTTTTGCACTTTATTGCAGGCGAATGAGCAGATATACCATGAAACCTATGGAGGTATGTGTTGTATATTGCTCCTGTTAAGTATCTTCTATGAAGCGACAGTGATGATAGTTCATATATGACCTGCAGTAAACCTGCTGAAAAGTGTTGGAGAAGGAGTTGGTGTTACACAATCACTACATTCCATTTTGACTACAGCCCTAGTTTTAAATGCATGATTCATGGTTTATTAAGACCAGAGGAGATCAGTATGATCACAGATCTGCCCCAGTGCAGAATGCAGACCAAAGCGTTAAAGCCAGAACTGCTTGTCCTGTTACCAGGGGACAGGAATACCCAGATTCTCCTGCACCCTTTTGTCCTGATGCACTCAGCACTGCCTGCCTTGTGCATTCAAGTCCTTGTTCTCATTGGTATAGGGGTGAATACAATCAGCTGAGATTTTTGCATCAGCGTGACTAATTCAGGATCAGATTCTGACTTCCTAAAATGTAAATTTTCCCTAAATTTGAAGAGGGAAATGTATTTGTGGCTTTCATCTTTGCCAAAAAAAGGCCTAATAAGTTAAACTGAACCCTTCTTGCCTGGTTTGTACTGTGGTATGAGGTGGTTCTCATTTGTGGACTGGTGGTGTCTGGAAAATGAAGAAATGGATCAGTGCCTTTTCATAAAATAGGCTGTGAGTGTAGAGTCTTCATCAGCAACTCTGCATAGCTTCTCAGGCACCTCTGTCAGCAGAGTACCTAAGAGTGCAATTGGAAGCTCTTTTACCTCATCATAACATATAGCTAAGAACTAACCAACTATTCTGTAAGGAAAAAGTAAATGATATCTGGATTTATAAACTAAAATATCAGGGAAGAAACAAGTGTTCAAAAGAAAACAAAATAAGCTTTCATTTTTTTCCAGCCCTTTTCAAGCATACTCAGCAGGAAAAAAAAAAAATAAGAAAAGAAGAGGAATACAGGAATCCAAGCTATTCCCTCCCAGAGTTGCAGGTCATTTTTTTTAAGGTTTGTCTGTGTCTGACATGACATGGGAAGGACCGCATGGCATAAGAAACCTGTCAGAACCGATCAGTGTTTAATTTCAGACAGTATGGGGGAAGACACTTGAAATTGTAACAGATTATTTTGAAAAAATAAGAAATACTTCTCTGAAAGTAATATGTATGTGTGTATTAGTTACTTTGCTTAAGAGCCATGGGAGCAGAATGGTTGATTGAGCCATAGTTTGCACATTAATTAAGTTTAATCTTGTTAACGTGTTACATTTTTTAGGTAGGATTGTATTTGTTACTGCATTATACATACAGCTATCCAAAGTCTATGCAACCTTTTCACTTAAGCTTAGGTGAGATATAAAATCTTTCCACAAGGTGTGAATTTTCTATAATGAATCTGATCTCAATGTTTTCCCATGCTCAGAAGTCATATGATTTTTAGTGACAGCTCCTGTTGCTCAAGAAGTGTAGGACTGAACCCCTTCCAGAAGCACATTTTGTGCCATGTTCAGTTGGGTTTCTCTTTGAAAATCTGCTGGAGGAGAAGGTAGGATGGCAGCAAAGCTCCTTTTGCACAGGTATCTCTTACCATAATCTCTGGGCAAGGTTTGTGTAGAGACAAGTTTGCAAAGAGAAAAGAGGAAACCTGTCCTCTTCTGCAGATCCATTTTGCCACTTTTCCACACAAAAGGTCTAGATGTAATCTTGGTAGATGTATTTATTTGTCAAAAAAAAAAAAAAAAGGAATGCCTCACTTCAAACTTTCATTTCATTGTTGAATCTTTGTGTCATGCATACAATGGTAATCTGTTAACTATCTTTCATGTAGGAGTTCGGGCCGCTAGTGTGATTATTGCTCTGACGGATGGAGAATTGCAAGATGTTCAGTTTTATTATGCAGAACAAGAAGTAAGCCACCTTCATGTTCACCCATACTGCTTATGTCAAACCTGTAGGCATTAGCTGCTGGCTCCACTGATTACATGGCTTTGTGCTTGATGGCAATTTTATTTTTTTTAGGCCAACAGAGCCAGAAGCTTTGGCGCTATAGTTTATTGTGTTGGAGTGAAAGATTTCAATGAAACGCAGGTAACTTTGCTTGCTTTCTTCTAGTTTTCTTTTCCTGTGACATTACTGCACAAGTAACAACATCAGAGGAAGGCATTTATTTAATTACTTGAGGCATAAATCATTTCGTGTCAGTATGATGTCTTTTAGCAAGTATGAAAGGGCTCAGTTTTGTTCACTGTAATTTTGTTTTCCTCATGATTTATGATTGTCTTTCTTTGCAGCTGTCAACAATTGCTGACAGCATCAATCATGTTTTTCCAGTTACGGGAGGCTTTTATGCCCTAAGAGGCACCATTGATTCAGTAAGTTGGGTATTCTGAAACCCTTTCCTGTATTAATAAAGAATAGACAAAAATGATTACAAAAAATGCTGTTATCTACATTTTTTAGATTCTCAAGAAATCTTGCATTGAGATCCTAGCGGCTGAACCGTCGAGTGTTTGTGCAGGAGGTAAGTTTCCACAAGAGCAGTGCGATAAGGCAAATGATCGACACTGATGAAATGTCACTAACTGCCTAATGTGGTATCAGACCTGAAGCCTGTGGATGTGTTAGAGGATCCCCTCAGGCCATGGCTAAAGAAAGCCCTGCGTGTTCCTTCTCAGCCTGAGAAAAAAAATTGTGCCAATAAACATCTAGCTGCTGTGCCTGAAAACCAGCTTGGAGAGTTGATTGAGGTAGCACTTTGGTAATTGGGAATACCACTTTTAAAACATCCAAGAGCAAGAGACAACAGAAGTGATGTAAAGTCGGACTGTCAGAAGTGATTTAGGGTCTAAAGATAGTGTCTCAAAAATTTCTGGAAAGGCTGCATTCCTGGGTCTGTTAGGGCTTGTCAGCAGTTAGAACAAGATTTTACAAAACATGCACAGAAATTTCAGGTTTATTGAACCAGATGTAATGAACTGCATAGGCCAGGGTACCTGGTGTGTTTTCCGGACTGCTAATGTTTTACTTACAATAAAAGAACGGTTAGTGTGTATGGTAAACATGAAGAATCCCCAGAGGAGCTGCTGATAATTTCATGATTTTCATGTGTAGTACGTTTAACTTGGATTTGTTCTGGTTTGTGTTAGCAATTAACTTGCTGTGTGTTTTGTCTACTGAAGAGGCTATTACAGCAGAGTAAGAGTGATGCCATAAGTTTGCTGGAAGGTACAGTTTCCAGTGTGGTCATTTAGATTTGATGTTACTGTCTTGTGTTCATTTCCTTCTAGGCTGAAAAATGAGCACATTAAAATAGCAATGATGCATCAAAGCTGACCTTGAAAGCAAACAAAAATAGGAAAATCAGGAAAAATCTAGTAAATATTACAGAGAAGAGAAATGGTTCATTCTTCATTTCCACATGTCAATCACAGTATGATCTTGCTCTGAGTATTTCAGTTTAAAATGAAATATCCATGTATCTTCTGAACTATTCCTAGAGCATATAATCGTGGACTAGATGTTTGTGTTAAAAATCCTGTCAGTAGAAAAAGTATAAAAGTGAATGATTTTACTTTTAAAAATCAATTTATGGGGATGATCAGAAACAATTTTAAAGCTTTGACTTTTCAAAGCCTTTTTTATTTCATAGTGGTAAATTCTTTCTTTTTTTGCTTGCAGTTTATTGTATACCACACAGGGTTTTGTGCAACAGCTTATTGCAAGCTTTCCCATTCAACAAAAATTGCATTTAGCAATGTGAGCGTTCCAAAAGGAGAGATTTCAGTAGTAATCCTGTAATTGTTTGGAAAATGTTAAGAATGTTGGAAAGATGAATTTGAAACCATCTTTTCAAATGGAAATTTGAAAATATTTTTCAGAAGCATTTGAGGAAATAAATTTTAAAGAAAATGTTTATAGAATCATAAAATAGTTAGGGTTGGAAAGGACCTTAAGATCATCTAGTTCCAACCCCCCTGCCATGAACTTCTCAAAACTGGATGTATTTCAGCATGAAGAGTAAAGTTTCTTTTGTTCAGAAGGAATAATGAGTTCAGATTTTTGCCAAGCTTTCTAGGTACCTAGCTTATCCCAAACATGATTAAAAATACACAAGTACACTTCAAAATAGTTTTCCCTTCCTAAAAAAATAAAATAAAATATTGCTGCATTACTTGCATTTGTAAATGTTTTTTCATTGTGTTTGTGGCTTTTAAGTAAGACCAATATAAACTGGGGAGAAACAGTTTCCGTGTATTGCTCCTGATTCAGCAAAATACCAGCACTTGTTTCACTTAAATGTTGAGGTTTGTCCTGTTGACAAAACCATCCAGTAAAGGCTGGCACACGGTGAAGTGTGGTGCTGAATCACCAGGGTATGAAGATGTGGATCTTGCATACTTGAAGGTTTGCCTATAGTAGCAGGAGGCCTGAAAATAGGAGGAAGCCAAAAGTGCAGCTCCAAATGGTACATACTGTTGTGTTAAATGGTCTTTAGTGCAAAGAGTCAGGCCTGTAATGGCTTTTATTATGAGTCAAGTCTTGCAAGCTGAAATTAACTCCTGGAAAAGGTTTTACAGTATGAGGCTGCAAATATTTACGCTTGTGCTTGACTTTATTATCCTTTATTATCCCACTAACTTCAACATAGCCAGAGGTTCATCTTTATAGCTGTGCACACCACTCTCTGCTGGAAGGAATCTCCTGGGATTGAACAACTTTTTTCATGGTAGTGTGAATCCAGATCCTGAATCTAGTTCACTGACAGATATACTTCTACTCTATGTCATGTGATTTTTTTCATTTTTTTTTAATGTACTTTAGTTGGGCTTCAACGCAAAAAATACTGAAGCCTATGAGTTCATCTCAGAATTGTAATGCATTTTTTAAATACGTAATTACTAATATAGTTTACTGATAAATATATAGGTAAGATATATAGCTATTGAATAACAAATATAAATAATATATATAAGAATAATAAAAATATGTAAATATATATACACGTGCTTTTAGAATTAGCTGAAAACAAGAACATAAGATTTTCTAGAACATGAGATATTCTAGAAATGCAAGATTTCTCCCCCCTTTTTCTAAGTTGTCTTTTTTAGTATGTAATTGAAATTTGCATTCCAAAATTTCAGGTAAAAAAGAGTAGACCTTCTGAAAAAGTACAATATATTAATCAAATTCTCCAGCAAAGAAAGTTTACATCCTTGAAATGTGGCTCTGTCTGTGCTTTTTGTATAAGACTTATCTGAGTGAGGTAGTGATAATCAGTTTGGCCTTTTTTAATATTGTTACTAATTTTTAGAATCTGGTATGAGATCATGAGGGTTTTCTGTTGTTCAGTGGAAGCCAGTCACAATAGATCTGACCCACTCCCTGTAACTGTTCTTGCAACTCATAATTACTACTGTGTTGGTGATTACTGGTGATCTCCGCTTCATTTTTGACTTGCCAGAGGTTTAGCAAAATGCTGATGAAAGGATTTCCATGTGGCGACAGTTCCGGTTGGGACTCTGGCTCTCTGTGATGAAGCTATCTGGCAAGTCCACTTACAAATTGATCTCACTGTGTTGTGACAGCTATCTGATGCTTAATGCTTTTTGACCTTGCAAATTCATTGTCCCCAATGTGGAGCAATGTAGTTGGGTCTTTCCTCTACTCTCTGATTTAAAGTGACCGACATGCAGCCTGTGAACAGGCTATCAGTGCAGAATTGGAGGTGCCTCCTATCCTGTTTGACAGCATCATTGCTTTGATTATGCTTACGGTGCGTAGATGGGATTGAAAGGATTTGTTGGATGTGGCATCCTACTGGCCACATCAACTACCAGGTGTGGATGCAAGCCGTCAGCTTCTCATCAGAGTCACAGAAGCGAAGCCGACAGCGCAGCCAGCGCACACCAGCTTCAACCTACCATCTCGCTGCCAGCGCTGCCCGGTTATTTCAGTGCTGACCTTTTTCCCTTCGCTGTCTTGTCAAAAGCTACAATCTACGATCTGACAGTAACTAAGGAAGAAAAGGACGCAGCCAGAGCCAGGACGCAAAATTAAATGGAATTAGCCATTTCAACAGACCATCATCCAGAACATGTTAATACTCTGGAGCATCCAAAGGGGCAGACAACCAAATCCAGTACCAGCTGTTTACATTTTCATGCAAGTCTGGTATTGAAACTATATTGTCAGCTTGTGTTGGTGGACAAGTTGCTGTTCACAACTCACTGTGCACAGTGGCAGTGACTGTGAAAAGAAGGGCAGGAAAGGTAAATTGTCTTGACAAGACTAAACTTCTAGATGTAGCTTTTACCTTTGATGTTTTGAGTTGAAAGTCTCTTACTTGCTGCATCTTTTTTAAGGCACTGAAATAGCTATCTATCAAACCTTTCTGTTTGCTGCTACATTTTAAGGCAATTAGATGGAGGTGTGTAGAATCTAAGTGCAATTTTCTTTCAGCAAGCTGCTTTTGTAATATAAAATTGAGAAGGGGAAAAAAAGGCTGAATCTACCCTACAGTCCATTTATTTTGTTTAAAGAAGTGCCCTCCACCCCCAGTGGGAACCAGGACATATAATCCCTCCCTTAAAGAAGAGGCCAAGTTCTGATGTTGACCCTTGATGTACTCAGTGAGATCTCATATTTGATGATCTTTCTTCCACAAAGTGCCAAAGCATGTGTTCCACTTTAGTATGCGCTCCAGCTTACTGATCTCTCTGGCAACAGAGGGTTATTTTTCAGGTGCGTGAGCAAGCTCAGTGCACTGCAGCGTGGTCAGTAGTGCCAACAGTGGAGGGCATGTGCAGTTGCAATCTTATTTCTGACAGCAGAATTATTTTCTAGACTGGCTTTACTCAAATTTGAAACTGCTTTAATAGTAAAAAGAATATTGAAAGGTTTGCTGGAAAAAAACGATGATGCTTCTGCTTGAGTGAGTAAATCACAGGTGCTTATTGTGATAATGAAAAAAAAATCACAGGAACCCTCCCTATGAGGACTGAAGGAACAAAAGTTGTGAGAGTATTTGAAGAGCAGGTTGCTTGCAGCACTTGCTCTGGCCAGCAGAAAGCATGTCTGATTATGGCAAGTCTCTTCTTGTGCTGCTGGGGCAGGGGTGTGGAGGATGAGCACAAAGAAGATGGCAGTGCCTTAGTCCTTAGTTTTTCCTATGCACAGCAGATGCTAGTGGGGCGGTGCACAGGCACAGCTCTTGTAGGGGCAGAAGGATTGCATTTTTCCAGGACTTGTACCAGATGCAAAGCTTCCTCTCTGATTCACAGAGGGGTTAGAAGAGGGATCCTGTTTGTCAGCATGCGCCAGAACAGAGCTGCTGCTGAAAGCCAAATGCCATCTGCTGTGGGGACAGGAGGAAGGACTGGTGCTTATGGTTAGCAAAGGTGTCTGTCCCAAAAGCCATGGAGGAACCGTGAGATGACATCATCCAAGTCAGACTTACAATATTACTGTGGCACCCCTAATTAAGGCACTGGGGTCTGTGCTATGCTTATGGGAACAAACTTGAGACAAAGAGAAGACTGTGCAGCAGTAATGCTGCTGTAGCACTCGGCCTTTGCTGCTGAATAGAGAGTAACAGTGTGAGTGTTTGGTCTCAAACATAGGACAGAGAACAGCCATTGTCATGTTGTACTTCAGATCACTCTGGATAGAAATGCTGTATTTGAATTTTTTTCATAACTCTCTGGTATTTTTACTTACAGAATCCTTTCAAGTTGTGGTAAGAGGCAACGGCTTTTATCATGCAAGAAATATCGACCAGGTACTCTGCAGCTTCAAGCTGAATGACAGCCTTACTATCAGTAAGTTTGCAGGCTGGTGCATCCTAGTGCCCCCTGTGGCTGTGTCACCTCATGGGGCGCAGGCCAGATGTCATCGGTGTTGAGGGGAGTCCTTGCAGTGGCTGTGGGAGGAGCTGGGTAGGAATCTGTACCTAACAGAAGCTTGAAATTCATCCTTATTCAATCCTGTGACCTATGGACATTGTGTTGTGACTGCTTATTTCGGGCATGCTGCTGCACAATGAACTTCAGCATCATTGTAATGATGCAAGTGGGTAACATACAGCCAGTGAGGACTGGATATAAGGTTTAAAAAAGGGAGAAATAAAATTGCTCCCTATTACCTTGTTCATCACCACTAAAAAGAAATAATGCTATCTTGATCTGCCAGTGGTGTTTTCAGAGTCTTTATTCCGCAGTTCAGGAGACATTCACCACAAAGCAGGGTCCTCCCAGGCCTGCTCTTTTCCTCTCTGATGCCATTTGCTGGTCTCATCACAGTGAGCATTTAACACAGAAACTCCCTGTCATCGCTGTACGAAACAGTCTTTTGTTTGCTATCTCAGCAGCCAGGCAAAGGACTGAATGTCCAAAAAAGATTGAATGTCCCATTTCTCAGCGGTCTTCTCTTATTCCTGAGAAGCCGTGTATGTCTGGCAGGGTAAAGCATGGTGAGGGGAGGGGAGCTTTCCTCCTTTTCTGTATATGCTACCCTTGTTGGCTGAGCACAGTAGAGGCTTTCATATCCTGTCATGGTCAGACTGGTGCCTCTCCTAGCATTCACTTACAAGAGGGAGCACATGAATTGCTCCTTCATTTCCCATCCTGGTTGCCTATGTGGAGGCTGCATTAAATAAACTCTGGTGGTCTCGCTGTCATTCCGCTTACAGATGCCCTTTGCAAGAGATTCATTTCTTGTGGTTTATCAGGTAGACGCTTTTGCTTTTTCTTCTTTGCCCCTCATACACTGGCACCTTGACTGGACTTCACACAGTGAGTGCTGACCTGGGCCTAGAAGCACACAGGAACAAAACTACCCTCGTTCCACATCTCCTCCGTGCTATGTTTTCCTTGCATTTGATCTGCAGCAGATGCTGTGATGAGACACTGATATATACTGGCTGGCTTTTTGCCCTCGGGCTGGCCCTGAAGTGTATCACTATGATTTCCATAGCCTCATCTCTGCCAAAGGAGGGAAATGAGTTTTGGTTTCGGGTGGCCTTGGAGTGAAGCATGAAGAAAAAACTCTCTGTTGTTGTTTATTATTATTTTCCTAGGTAGAAATAGTAATCAAGCCTCTAAATTATAAATAAGTTAGCAGCTTTTACCAGCCCCTTATTCACTTGGATTGGAAGTTTTGTGACTAGTCTTTCCCCGGACTAGCACTGTAGCTGCTTTGCTGGCTATTCGGAGCTAAGTGGCAGTCACAGCAGTGACTTCTCTGCTCTTGTGCCATAGCTTACACATTTTTAGTGGAGTGACATTGCAGAATTGCTGCTGGGCATCCTCTCTGTGCTCATGAGACTACCTGGATGTGAGTTTTGAAAGCAACTGGGTTAGTACTGATGACTCTTGGAGCAGCAGAGTTCAAGGAGGTAGAAAAACACCCATGGACATGCTTTTGATTCTCTCTGCACCAAATCCCTATAAACGTGGGCTGTTTGTGGATGGTTCTGCCTCAGAAGGGAGTTTTGGAACTGGAGAAGCAGCAGCTAGTGCAGGATAGGTCCTCATGGTAACATCAGTCATGGCCCCTTTCCGCCTGTCTTCCATATATGCCCAATCATAGGGTTTGGGTTTTTTTTTACAGTCTATTCACATCAGTTTCACCCAAACCCTGTCCTTCCTTTTCCTGAAGTTCAGACATTGCACACATGGCTTCTCCAATATGTATGTTTTAAAGTGAGTAGGCAAAAATTGAACCCTATACTTTTTACCCCTTGAGTAACTTGTGGGATCAGAGCATTCTGTACGAGTAGAGTTTGCATACACCTTTCAGAAAGACAAGATGAAGATTGCTCAAAGCTGGCTTCCAAATGGCTGATTTCTGCTGTTGGGAGTAGATACTGCATCAAAAGTATGGAAGTATGTATCTCCAGCCTAATAATATTATATTGGCATCAACAAGAATGGTCATATCCATACTTTGCTTTGTAATTTGGTACCACTGAGGATTGTTGGTACTTGCCAATATACTGAATTTGTCTATGACTCTTGGCATCAACACTTCTCCAAGGGATGTCCTGCTTTGGAAAATGTCTTTTTTTCACAACTGACAGTTATATTCATTTCCTTTCAGATGAAAAGCCAACCCTTGTGCATGATACTTACTTACTTTGTCCTGCCCCAGTGATAGAAGATGCTGGACAGTAAGTATTGTTTTTAGCACGTCAGGAGAGTGGACTTCCGGATGAGGGTGTCATTACTGAGGCAGGGCCTCAAAATTTTGCCCAAAGCACCAAACTAATAAATTTTGGTGTGTATGGCAGGATTACAGACACCCCCTTTATGCAAATCCTCTCCTAGGATGAGCAAGCATAGCTGTATTCAACACTGTGGGTCTTGTTGGACCATGGACATGTTACAGAACAGTGCTTTGTCCTCTGTTCCTATATCCTGTTTTTTCAGACCAAAAGGTAATTGAATTTGATTGAAAAGTGGTGCTTGATTTGAGTTCTCTTGATGCTGTTGTAGATGTTGATTCCTGCATTTTGCCCTGCTCTGTCTAGTGTTGGTACTTTCCAGCTGTTTTAATTGTTCAGACTCCTGGGAGACATGGCACAAGGTTCTGCCTTCCCCCTAAGTGATCTTGTGGGTGCTTAAATACCATACTGGGGGTGAGGGAGAGTGCCTCCTTCCCTTTTCCTATTCATGGGTGAGGGAAAGTTGTTTGTTGAGGGTTTTGGGGTGTTTTTATGGGCTTTTTTGTCTTGCGGTTTGGGGTTGGGTGTTTTTTTGTTTGTTTGGGGTATTTTGAGTGTTGTTTTGTGTTTTCTTGTTTTGTTTTTTCTCAAACCATTTCTTTGATATGGGAGAAAGGCTAGGGCTAGATTTCTCTTTAATTTCACTGTCATTTCAGTGTTATTACCCTTGACCTCAGTGTAGGTATTCTGGATTTGTTTGGATATAAAATAAACACATTCTGGTTCTTAAAGCTGCAGAAAGAGTTTAAAAATAAAATAAACTCTTAGTTTCCTGTGCTCTCTAGGGAACTATTGTAAATGCCTGAGACTTACTTTATAACCTGTTGTCATACTGCCCTATGCCTCAGGTGGGGTGGAGGTTTTTTAATAGAGAGCATATGCTCCAACTCAGTTAAGGCAACATAAAAAGGGTAGCTCCTGGGCAAGCAGAAACACAAATGCAGGTGAGCACCTGAAGCCATGAAAATGCCTTGACTCAGCAGGGCATGCTGTCCATGCGTGCTCATGGGCCAATGGTTAAACCACAGTCAGAATAAAGGTAACAATGGATATAAAGATGACACTAAAAATAAATATATCTGTTTTGTGCTTTAGGGTGGTTTTCTTACAAGTCAGCATGAACAACGGGCTAACGTTCATCTCCAGCTCTGTCAGCATCACCAGCACACAGTGTGTAAGTAATTGCAATGGGGCTTGACAGAGAAACCGTGAGAACTTTCAATGAGGCAGTGGTTCTTCAGGCAAAGCCTCCTTGAGTGAGCATGAGTTCTCTACAGCTACTACATCACAGTTACTGACTGGATCCCAGCAGTTCTTTGGAAAATAACCAGGGCTAGTTAAGTTTAAATTGTTACTGTTGATGGATAGATCATGATAGGTTTACTGAAAAAAAAAAGATAGTGCAACAAAAGGCACCCTCCCCATTCCTAGCCCAGGAAAAACTAGGTACTGAGTGGAATAGAATCTGAGAAAATGAGAGAAGGAACAGGGTGTTGCTTCCAGATGCTGAACTTTGGGCTCCATTATGGGATCTGGAGTCAAAGGTGCAACTGTCAGGACTTGGATCTGGAAAGGACCCAACATTGAAGGTGCTCTGAATTTACGTGGTTATTTTTTGGTTGGAGCTTACAGCGTTTGTTTTTAGACCACCACAGTTTGCCTATACTAGTTCACGATTTACTAAGGTGTTTTTACTGTTTTAGTGGCAGAGGCTGGTTGCTATTCTCTTGATATCATGAGAGGTGACCAGAAAGAGATGGCAGCTTCAGATCTGGATGAGCTTCTTCATAAAAGGCTCAGCCCAGCCAAGGGTGAATGTGCTGCTGCAGGACAGCAATGGCTTCGATATGAGCATCCCCAGGTCAAAAAGACCAAGCAGAGTGTTAGGGGCCAACAGCTGGGAGTGATCCTTCATTAAAAATATGATTTTAGAATCAAATGATCAAAATTGAGACATCAACTATGAGATAAGCAGTAGGCCTCCTTGTTTTGGAGCGAAAATAGGCAATACCTGTAGCTGTGCAAGCAAGAACAGTAGCAAAAGATGTGGCCTTGTGCTTGTGGAATAAGCCAAGCTGGCTGAAATACCTGATAGAAAGCACTTTGTGTCAAAGTTGAGCTTTATTGTTACTAGTGTCAAAAGGTCTTTTATAGCCTAGGCCAAATGCTGTCATATTGGTTTGTAATCATTGTTGGCCTTTTTGACAGCTGCAGAACACAAGGGTAGGAATGTACACAGAGGCAGTGACTGGAACTTGCAAATTTAATTTTCTGCTGTTTTCTGCGATGAAGCTGGAAAATCTCACACCAGATTGCTGGGACAGGCTGGGGCACAGGAACTCAGAACGTAGCAGAGATACGTTTGCTGCTTCACCTGATCTTTATTTTTCTGAAACTTTCCTCCAAATTTTCTACCCCGAAGACTGATATTTTCACATTTTATTCCCCTTGTGAAACACAAGTATTAACTGGCTCATTTAGTCATCCATATGTAGCTTATTTCTAATGAGCACTGAAGTTTTAGCCATAGCTGGGGTTCCAACAGGCCAGAGCATGGGTGGAGGAAGTTTTCCTTTCAGTAGCCTTAGGATAAAGAGAGGAATTCAATCTCCAGTCCTGTCAATCTGACAGCTTTTGACCAGCATCTTGCAGATTGAATGTGAAGGAGGCAGAAAGCCTGATTCTCAGTTGGTACAAAAAGGCTGTCTCAGTCTGGTTACATCCCATAAACGAAGGCTGGCAGTTCAGTTTCCAACTTTGTCTTAATTTCATGCATTTAACTCTTCTCATTTTAGAGACTTCCTCCATTTCCTTTCCTCTCCCGTTTCCTTTTCTGTGGGTGGCAGTCAGCTGGCCTCCTCAGCTCTCTTCTCCTGCTGGCCCTTCTGTCCTTTCTGTACAGTAAGTATCTTCACTTTACTCCTAAAGCCTGTCTGTGATCCCCATGCTTATTTCTGTTTAGCTCCATGAAGTCTGCTATTTCTTTTTCCAAGTCCAACTTCACTATGATGCTTTGTATATTTGATCATTTAGCACCCTGCTGCCAGCAGCTTCAGAGCTGCAGCAGGCAAATGTCTCAGCAATTTATATGAGCGCTTAGCATGGGAAAAATAAGCCTGCGAGGAAAGGCTACAAAACGAGGCGGTGAGGTGTGTTTGGAGTGACAGTTTCAGTGGTATGTGCATCTGTTGCTTGTGAACTGCATTGGTGCTGTGTTTGGATTTGATTTTGAGTGGAGCAATACCTCTTGAAGTCATATTTGACTTTTACTCATCTTTTTCTTAGCAAACTAACTTCACTGGGCATTCATGCCTTTCAAGTGTCTGCTTTCAAAGTGCATTTAGTGCCACATGGGTCCATAGGAGAGCCAGAGAGGGGGGCTGCAGCACTGAACTGCAGCTGCGTAGTGTGTCATCTTAACAGGTGAATCTCATGGACTTTATCCTCCATAAGTCTTCTTTGGAATTTACTTTTTTTCCCATTTATCTTCCCACCTACCCTTCTTCGAAAATCTCTTACAGCTTCTTATTTAGCTAATTCTGATTCCCTCAGCCTGATTCACAGACCTTTTTTCAAGCTTTTTGTACATTCTCCTAGTCCCAGGCTCTCCTCTAGTTTGCTGCCAAGTTCTGACTGTTCTCTGCTACCTCTGTTGCTAGTGAACTGAACCTGTTCTCAAACTCAGAAAATCTACCATTGAAGAGGTTTCTTTTCCCAGTATAAAAGAAATGGCTAGAGCATGAGAGCTAATCTTAACCTCACCCGGGAGCCCAGTGCAGTCCAAGGAAACAACATGTCCCAGCATGCCACTGCAACAAATGTTTAATTTCCAAAAAGCCATGTGCTCTGTGTGCTCTGCAGGGGCCAAGCAGCATATGAAGACCTGCTTGTCTATGGTCATCAGAGTAATACACAGAGTTAATAACTCTTCTGAACACACTGACATGAAATCCTCTGAGTGCAAAGAATCCATTAAGATTTACTCAGGAAAATCAAACCCTGGTTTGGTTGCCTGACTGCTCTGAAAGGCTAATTTCAAGTGTTAACATTTGAATTTATTTTAGATTCTAGTAATTTTAAAGAAAATTAACTTTGACTTTGAATGCAAACCGTTGGCTATCCAGCCATAAAGTCTCACTGCTCTCTGCAGAGAAACAGATAGAATATAAGAATCAGAAATACCTAAGATCATGATGACAGAATCTCATTAAAAATAGTTAAAGCAGCTCTAGAAGTTTACCAACAACCAGCAGCATGAACTAGTTTGCAGACATTCAAGACCAGGCTGGATGTGGTTCTGAGCATCCTGATGTAGTTGAAGATGCCCCTGCTCATTGCAGGGGTGTTGGACTAGATGACCTTCGAAGGTCCCTTCCAACCCAAGCTATTTGATGGTTCTATAGTCACTCAGGTTGGGATTATGTGTGCAGTTTGAGCCAAGATGCAATACAGGCAGGCTTGGGAGCTGATGAGGCTGAGTAAATTATGTTCTGTTCTGTGATGCTGACCCATAAAGTCTTAGGGCAAATATTCCCATTCTTTGAATATCAACGTTTGCATATTATACATTTCTGATGATGAAAGATGACTCTGCACGCCTGAGAGAGTCTGTGGTCATGTAGTTTGCAGTGCCCCTCTGACAGTACTAAGGGACTTGTCAGCACAGATTTGGGAATAGTTTTTATACAAGTTAACACACTTTAATGCAGTGGGCTAGAAGTATACCATAAATTCATATACTCAAGATACCTATACACACCACAAACAGGAGGTGCATCCCTGCATCATGACTTCAAATACAGATTTGTCATACCAAATGTTGATGTGACCCAAATGATAATAGTGACTGAGTGCACAATCTACCTGAGACCTCACAGTAAGGAAACCCTGGTTCCTGCGCAGTCTAAATGTGTAACTTAAGGACTCCTGCCTTGTCTGTGACATGCCCGCATAACTTGGAAGTAATCATCTGTTTGCAGCTGACTGGAACCATCCTTTTCATTGTTCTCCTGGTTCTCTTTCTGCTGCTGGCTCTGGCTCTTCTGTGGTGGTTCTGGCCCCTTTGCTGCACAGTGGTAAGTACAGGATTTTATTCTTTTGACTTGGTTTCATCTATTTTTGAAACCACAGAATCAAAGTTGTTGGAGTGGATGGTTAACTTTTAAGAAAAATATTACCAGGCTTGTACGGCACTGATTCAGCAGACTGTTAAATGTGCTTAAGTCACTCTGGTCTGGGTTTTTGAATGTTGTAAAGTCTATGTGATTTTGACACTGGATAAGTTTAAGTGAGCTTGTGGACATAGCCCAAGTTTTTATAAGAGCTGGAGATTCCTCACGAATATCTTGCACTAGTTTGGTGGTTTTAAGGCAGAACTTTTAAGGCAGAACTACCACAATAATAAGCTGTATTATGAGTTATTTAATAGGGCACTTCTTGACTACTCAGATAGTTTAATGTGATGGATTTAACTTCCCATCTACATTTATTTTATGCCTGCTGATTGAGCTGGGCAACCCATCTTTGATATTAGCAGAAGAGCAGAGAAGACATAGCATTGAGATGATGAACCCTATCATTATCTCAGATTTCTTCCACTGTTTATATATTCTAGGTGATCAAGGAGCCACCACCACCACCACCTCCAGAGCCTGTAAGTACGCTGCTTTTGAGCTATTGCGCTCTCTGCAGCCACTGTAGTGTATTGTGCTGCCCAGGAATGTCAGCCCTGTAGGTGTCTTAATGACACCTTGAAGGCTGTGAGAGGAAGTCCCTTTTTCCAGGACAGTTATTTCTGTTTTCTGGCCGCTTTATATACGTACGGTAAAGGTATTTCCATCCACAGAGAAAATAGTTGCATAACTCAGAAGTCCATAGGCTGAGAGTTCCCATGGTATTTTGTTCCTTCTGCTGCACATCAAAGAGGTGTGTGAGCAAATCTTTGCATCTAAAGCTGTGCTGAAAGCTGCCCCTTCTCCAGCAAAGCTGCTGTTGCTCTGAGCAGGAGTTTAGCCCAGCTTTTCAGTACGAAACAAAGTTTGGCAGCTGAAAGAAAGGACAGTGCAGGCCACATTCTTGTGGCTTTTTTACAGGACAGGGAGACAACAGCTTGCCCCAGCTGTGGTTTTGCTGCGGAGTAACCTTTTAAAGGGCATTTAGCCTTTCTCCATTAAAGCTGTGAGCCATTTGAGGCATGGTTGTAGTTGGCTCTTTTGGGGACAGTAACTGATGCTGACCTGTCTGGCCCTGACCTCCGCTTAATTTCACTAAAATTTCACTATTTCATTAAAATAATAGTAATAAATAAGAGTACCTGCAGATAAAACTCATTCCTGCCTTTATTTCTTTCATAGGCATAGACAGTTAAATGATGGAAAAATACTTGCCTAACTCACAAGAGAAGCTTAGTTTGATGCTAACTTGCTGTAACTTGGCATGAATATGAGGAGGCAACCACAGCTGCTGTTTTGAGGTTGCCAGAGGCCACCAAAACTGTGTATGTGATCCTACTGCTTGTCCTGGGCAGCAGCACTGTGACAACTTAACTTTAAAATACACACCAAAAGTCATGCTGGTTCTAGGGTGATTAGTGTTGTTGTGAAGCATGCAGTTGAAGCTAAGCTGTGTTTGAAGGAGGTTTTAGAGAGCACTGCACCCCTGCAGCAGAGCTCCCAGATGCTTTGAGGTTATTCTGATTTGCAGAGATTTTAGATGTAATCAGAGACTATGAGCTGATGTTAAGCGTCCAGGAATAACACAGAGTCCATCCGTGTACTTGGGATTACTTGTCTTTATCCAGTGTGGAGTGTGGGCTTGTTATACTTAGCACTAGTCTTCCTAGGTGTACTGAGTTGTCCTATAGCTGATACATCTGGTATTGCTGCTATTAAACTTAATATAGTTATCTAAAACTTGTTCTAAGCCACAAGCATTAGATTCCCATTACTATTCAAAATATATGTGGTAGCTGTTTACGTTGCTTTGCTATGTGTTCAATTTAGGGGATATTTAGTATAACAAAAGTTATTAAAACATGAGCACATGAAATCTCTGTTACAGCACATGTAAAAGCCAGTGTATTTTATATTATACTCAAGTATGCTCAATTAATTAAAACTGTTGATGTATTTCACTGGGTACTGGTTTAGTTGTCCGCAAATTGGGATCAAATTTGTTTGTTAAACAAAAACACAACAAAACAAAACCAGCAAAATCCAACACCAAATCCCAGTGCCTTCCTTGTATGTTTGTTTCCCTGACTTAGGATAAAACAAACAAACAGCAACAAAAAAAAAAAGCCAGAAAAGAAAAACCCACCAGTACCAAAGACAACACCCCATTAACCAATTCCTCCGTAGCCCCCACAAATGAAACAAAAATAACCGCCTCTTACTGGTTAATGGAAATGTCAACTCTAGTCTTGCCTGGCCATACTAAAGCATTTCTTGGAGGAACTAACTCATGTACCATAGCTGAGAGATCAGATGTCACTGAATAACTGATGGAAATAACCTTTCTCAAAGGCATAACCTGAGAGTTAAATATGAACAAACAAAAATAACAGCATGTTTAAAAAAAACAAATATTCTTGGCTTTTAGACACTCAATTCCTTTTGCATTCCAATAGAATCATGTGGGACAATTTTGAGGAAGTGTCACCTAGTAATATGACAATAATTTATGTCATTCTCTAGTATTTGGATTTCACTTGATAATTATTTTAATTTCTTTTAGTAAAAACTATATCTGGACAGTGTTTCTAGAAACATGCTTGTACTGATGAAAATTAGCAAGAAGCAGTGTGCATGGCCAGCCCAAGAGCAGTATGCGCATCTGCATGTCGGCGTGAACTGTAGTTATATATGTTTATGTAAGGAAGGAATATGGTACCTTAGGAGGCTTGTTGAGCTCTTTCCTCAGTTATAGGTGTCATGGTGTGACTTTCAGCTGCCTCAGCTCAGTGTAATGATAGGGAGTCTGAGAAATTCCAGTGACTTTTGTCGGCTGATGATGGGAGCAGAAGTGTTCCCAGGGCTGTTGAACCAGAAACATTTGCCAGCTTTCAGTTAAGCAAGAACAGAACAGTGAACCTGAAGTAAATGCCTGGTTCAGACTCTCCCACGTTCCAGAAAAATAATCTGCAGTTTTTCTAAGTGCGGGTCAAAAACTCGGGATCTGAGCTTCCTGACAGTTTGGAGATGCTCCAGTCCCAGTCCTGGTTCCAAACTGTACAGCTTGAGCCAGACTGTACAAAGCAGCACAGAATAACTAGTTACAGCTGCCATGAGAAAATGGTCTGATGCCCATGTTAGAAAACTCACAGTAGTAGCTTTTTTCCCTGTTGGATGACATTAAGTTCTAAAAGTGCAATTAACAAATTATTTCTTTAGGCCAACTGATTGCTTCACCTTCTGCATAGCAATAGTGATAAGCCAGTATAACGTACGATTCATTTTCACTTTGCCTTCCCTTAAAAATCATTTGTGATTTTGAAGCTCAATGCTTATTTGACTGTGTAAAAGCTGCCTGGAGAGAGGAATAGTCAATCCTCTTTGGCTTCCCTGGTTAAAATTGCAGCTGCACAGACAAAAAACTTTTGTTTTTTGTCAGCAAATAAGTATAACACACAAAGCCAGATATGCAAGAGCTGGACCCTAGATGTTTGGTTGTTTACCATAGTTTACGCTGTTTGTGTGAGAACAGAAGTAATAGTGCCCTGACTTTCCCATAGGAATCGGATGATGAAGATGGATTGCCAAAGAAAAAGTGGCCAACCGTGGACGCATCTTATTATGGAGGTCGAGGTGTTGGTGGGATTAAGAGGATGGAGGTATTTGGCTTGTTCTTCAGTGTTGTAGAAATCAGCACGTTTAGTTATAAATTATAACAATCTGGTTTTATGTGTTTTGGTTTTTTTTTTAAAGCTACCTTGATGAGCTAGAGACTGGGATTTAATTAGGGCTTGTCCAGCTGATTGCACCTGCTGTCCCAGTATCAGACACCAAGCTGCCATTATTCGCATGAATAATTAAATGAACCTAGCATTATGAGCTAGAGAAAATTTGCAGGTTAAGAAATGAGATAAGCACCAAAAGAAGTTTTAAATTAATGAATCAACCCATCAGTGCAGTTGGATTCAATTCTTTTGTTTCAGGCAGTTACACACCGGTTTTGAGTATTTGAGGGTGCCATCTACACTGTGCCTGACTGCCTGGGAGCAGTTAACTTGGGGAATTTAAGCTATGGTGGGTTTTTTTCTCTTCAGCCCACCTATATTTTTGTTTTGGGTTTGTTTTTGCACGGTTTTATTCTTTTTTTTTGGGGGGGGGAGAGAGGGGTGGTTTGGTTTGTTGGGTGTTTTGGGGGAAGTTGGTTTTGGTTTTTGTGTCTTGTTTGTTTGGTTTTCGGGGGTTTTGGTTGCTTGGTTGGTTGGGTATTTTTTTTAGGTAAGTGTTAACTCCTAATGCACAAAACCACATGTCCTGCCCTGGGATTCATGCACAAGCCAGTCTTAGTGTGTAAAGTGAGGTGTTTCTCTGAAAGAAATTTGCCTTGTGTCCTATCTTACGGCATGTATGTTTCAGGGAATTGGTGGATAATGCTGAGTTCAGCTACTAACTCCTGTAAATAACCATGTTAGTGAAATCAACTCAATATTCCTAACCATGGATAATATAAGGCAGGGAATTATCACTCATCTCTATCAGCTGAGGGCCTAATAATGATTTTTTGGGGATGTCACACCAGAAACTTGCACTAGATTTAATTGGTAGTTAAGGAAGGTGGTCTAATGTAAGTTAACCAAGAATCTGGACCAAGCTAGGACTAACAGAATGAAAGCAATGGCTTAACAGCAAATCTGCCATTGAAGTATTTCATTTTACTATGCCTGACTATTTTCCGTGGTAGAATTTTATCATTGATGGTGGGTACCACTATATTGCCCTTGAATGCAGGGTCACATTTCTGTTTGAGGTAAGTCAGACAACGATATCAGATTTTCAGCTTGAAATAAGTAGTGTGCAGCATGTAAAGTTAAGGTTACTGATCTGTTTTGTGACTGTGCAAGGTCATCTTTGGAAAAGCCATACAAGTTTGATGACTGATGCTCTTAAACCATTCATGTTCATGTTCAATGACTCTTTTTCACTATTTGAACTGAACAACAGGAGCTGCTTAATGCTGCCTGTAAAGACTGCTTGCCTTCAGCTGGGGCTGTTGTCTTTTTGCATGAGGCAATGGGAAGCATATTACACCTGTATCCTAGCACAGCTGGGCAGAGTTCTTCAGATTGCTCTTGGAAATGGGTTAATCTGGCCTGGATGCTGTGAATCCTCACAACAACTTGGGTTACTGGATGGTGCAAAAGGTAGTATCAAGCAGTTTTTGAGTGAGACTGTTTGTTCTTAAATAGGCATTTCTGATTAAGTGCAAGTTTGGTGCCTTCATAAAATGGGCTACATACCTGGTGGCATTGGGTCATCTGATAGGAACTAGATTAATGTCTGTGAAAGCCACCTGCTGATGGGGACTGCTGAAGAGTATTGACTTACAGTGTGTTCTCCTGATTTCAGGTGCGATGGGGAGACAAGGGGTCAACAGAGGAAGGAGCAAAATTGGAGAAGCCCAAAAATGCTATTATTAAATTGCCAGAACAGGAGTATGAGCCATGGGAACCCAAGCCGAAGAAGCCCCATGTGAGAAAACCACCTTCCCAGCGGAAATGGTACACTCCAATCAAGGTAGCATGTCTGCCCCTCAGTTTTACCAAATCTCTTCTGTTGTGTATGTTGCTACATCCTCCTTCCTTAGTGCAACCTTTCTTACAGTGGAGCTGGAGGGCGCCTATTTAGAAAAAGAGTCAGTAACCATCACCTTTGCTCATTTCTTGGAAAATGCATTTCAACTGGTGATGTGGTGCAATAGCTCTTTGAGGAAAACTGTAAGGCATGAGCAGACATCTTCCCTCCATCAGCTCATATCTTCTTTTCAGGCATTTTTGCATAGTCTTGATTGTAACAGCAGGCATCTCAACTCTTAAGAAGGCCAGATGACGTTTAATGCTGTCTCAAGGCAGTATACAAGGAGGATCACATAAAGTGCACTGTCTCTTTTTTGACTGCACTGTGGTGAAGGCCTTTGGTTGAGATTTGTCTCTGTTTCCCTCTAGTTCAGCCACAAGATGTAGTTTCTGATTTTAGGCAAGTCACTTAGTCTCCCCACACTTTCATACCCATTTGTCCCATATCATTATAGTATCTGATGTCTCCCTGTTTTTTAATGTATGTATCCTCACACAACCTTGGAGGCAGAGCAGAGCTATTCTCTCCACTTACAGTGAAGGAAGCTGGAGAGCTAGCACAGGCCAAGGGAGCAGCATACCATGCTCATCCCAGAAACCTGTGGCTATGTCCCAGACCAGTGCTTTGTGGGATGAGGTCTCCCTTCCCCACCATGTTCACAGATGAGTTTAACAGTGCTTGAATTTATTTTCTGGAAAGTAGCTGTGATTTTATTTTTTTTTTTTTTTTTAAAGCCTGCCTAGGTAGGTAGTTTTATGGCTGTTTATCCATGCTGCAGCTCACCTCCCATCAGTACAGTTCTGCCTTTCGTTAACGTGACACCTGTCTAATTGTTTTACAGGAGTTGTTCACGTTAAACTACAGTCATCCTCAGTGAGTATGACTCACCGAGGACTGAGGCAGGCTGAATTTGGCCCGTTGCATATTGGGTACATGTTACCTCACTGAGGTTTCCTTCCTGGCTGTCCAGATAAGCAATATACAGATGGCAAGGGCACAGGAGCAATGTTGGTGCAGACAATTTAATACAGAAAATCTGAATCAACTCCCTGTAGTTTAATCTCATGCTGTTTTCCAAAATTTCTTGGTCACATTACTTTTATTTTTTTTTTATATGTATTCCAGGGCAAACTTGATGCACTGTGGGCTTTGGTTCGACGAGGCTACGATCAAGTCTCTCTTATGAGACCACAACCAGGGGACAAGGTAAGGTGTCGCAAACACACTGGCAAGTCACTTCTCTGTTAGCAGCAGCAGTGCTCTTCCCTCCCAGCCACCCTTCCAGGTTCAAAATGAGCTGAAGTGTTTGCTGTGGCATCTCTTTTAAAATACTGCCCCAAAAGGTCAACAGTAATGTGTTCACTGTGATGAGCTGAGCAGACTGAGGAAGAAGTTGGCCAGCCACAGTAGTATATGAGACCTTTTTCAGCCATGTTAGTTCTTAGCCTTTTTCTTTTTTCCCTGGGCACACGTGTTGAAGTCAAAGGAGATAGCTTCTTTGAGACTGCTCATTTAGAATTTAATGTGCAGTGGTCATTTTACAACAGTAATTATCCTTCCTACTCAACTTCATTAAAATGCTTCTCAGATTTAATAATAGAGTTAAGTGAATAATAAAAGAAATCATGAACTCATGGGAAAATATGTGCAGGTGATGAAGAAACAAATCATCAGAGTTAATGGAGAAAAAATTTTCTGTAAAATTCTGTGCAAAGACACATTTCTTGGTCATATCCTGTATGTGGGCAGAGAGTGTCTCCTGCCTTGATAAAATCTATTAGCCAAACACTGGTCAGAAGGAAGCAGGAAGTATGTGCCTTTCAGAGACGTGGAGATGTTTGTGTGCTGCCCCTGGGTCACTTGTGATAGCTTAGCTGAGAGCTCTCACGATTTCCCTGTGAGAGCCTGGCACCATTATGGTTCTATCTGTCTTGTTACTGTGAGGGGAAAACTCTCTTTAAGAATCGAGTCCTGCTGCTTTGGGCTATTGCACCTTCAGATTTGGCTTTCTGCAGTGCTGCCGTGAAATGTGAGGACTGAGCAGAAATGACAGCACCTTTCTCCCCACTGTGGCGCTTCTGTGGGCAGAGTCCATATATTCATCACCTTTGCTCTCAAGGGGAAGTGGCTACAGAGTCACAGCAGGGGCCACTAAGTGCTGTTCTGGGGTAGCAGTAGTGCAGAGGCCCTTGTGTGAGGTTGTTTTCCTGGGTGACCTTCACATCTAATAATGGACTTTAAAAGTATCCCGAATTTGCATCATCCTAGGACAAGTAAGTTGTACTGCTGTGGTTTGTGGCCAAATACCATTGTGACGCTTGTCTGGTTATTAACCAAACATACAGCTTCAGTATTTCAAGTTTAGTCTCTTCCATTTTTCTTTTGGTGCATGAGGAAACTAAGAGACCAAACTCGACTTCCTGCGCTACTTTATAAAATGGTTTTAACTGTTTCACTAAGCTGCATTTTCAAAGCAGCTGTGCTCAAAACACCTTATTTACTTTTTAAGCACGATCTGGAGCTTCTGAATAGACTCTTTAGGCCCAGCTGTATTTTGATAGCACTAGCATTGTATAGTATGAGTCTATCCTCTGCCTTTCACTCCCTTGGTTGGTACATTTCTATCAGTGCAGAGTACAACAGAGCCTCTGTTAGCCTGTGCAGTCAAGAAACATGCAGGGGGCTGGCTCCAAACAGGGATCCTCAGTTCCTTGCCTTCCAGCTTTGCTATGGGGAGGAGAAGGGGCTCAAAAGAGGCAATGTAAAACAGAATGAGCTGAAGGGTTATTGTATCAGCAAGAGCATTAGAAAAATCAAATGTACATCTGGGAAATAGGGTGGAAAGAAGTCTATTGAGACAGATTCGGTGGAAGAATAGGATCATCTCTGTTCCCTGGCCTGTGAAATTAACTAAAGCTGAAGAACATTGAACACGAAAAAAGAAAATGACTGGACATCCTTCTGCTGTTTTGAAAAAAAGACATCACAGGCCTGTATTTCATGGGGAAAGTGAGCACAGAAAAGACCAAGGTTATTATTTATTGTTTGTTTACTTTTCTAGTAAAGAATCTCTCAGTGGAGAAATGGATTCTTGTAAGTTAGGCTTTTTTTTGGGTGGAAGGGGTGTATACATTATGTACACATGAGTATATATGAGTATACATACACACATGCACACACTGCCTGAAGAATGGGGAGATCAAGTCAGTGCTATGAGTGACCAACAGTGTGGAGAGCCTGGAGCTCTGGCTGTGTAGAGTTGGAGGAGCCTGGCAGTCCCAAGAGCAAGCCCACTATTCCGTTTGACCCAGGCCAGGCAGGGACAAGGTCACTCTTCCACAGAGTGGTGACAGCAGTCAATGGATTTTGGTTTACTGTTGGGTAGGCATGAAAGTACAGCTTGACATGCCTCTGTGCATGGTGTTCTTCCAGACTGTGCCATCCACAGGCTAGTGATCTTGGAGAGAAGGATTGTGATTTCCTCCTTCCTCTGCTATTCTCACACCACAGGAACTGGGCTCCTGGTAGCAAGGGGTTATGGCCTCCCTGCAGAGTTGGCCAAGGGTACCGAGAGTTTTCTTGCCCTGCCTCGTGCTTCCACAGACTTACCAAGAAAATGATCTTAGGATGGACGACCAATCTGTATTAGGCAGGATTGTACTAATAGGAGTGGCTCTGAATATCATAGGCACTTTTTGGAACTGTGATTTAAAGAAAACCAGCCAAGCACAAGCTCTGATTCCCCTTCTGGGAGCTATGCCCACGGTGTTTGGCTTGGCTCTGCAAACAGCTCCTCCTCTTCATCTCCATTCAAGATCATGTCACTGCACCACTGCTGAAAGTGGTTATTAGTTTGACAAGTACCTCAGTAAAGAGTCGCAGGACCCTGCTCACTCAAATTCTGCAGG
>JBCJKH010049487.1:12026-35922 GCA_039877255.1 Loriculus beryllinus
CTGTCCCCATCCGTCCCCCCATCCGTCCCCCCGTCCCATCCCGTCCCCCCCCCCCGAAGGAGTTTCTAGTCAAAATAAGCATAACAGACAAGAGGTGTGAAAAGAAACTGCAAATAGAGAGTAAAAACCTTGTTTGTAGCTCAGCAGCAGCTCAGCAGCAGAGGACACGCTGATGAGAGCTCCACCCAGACATACCCTTGCTCACCTCGACCAGGAGCTTTCTCCAGATCTCAATGCACTATTGATGTTGGGAAGTTAGGTCTTCAAAACTGAACAACCCTCTTTCTTTCCTTCTTCTGAAACACAGGTTGGAAGGACTGTACACTTCTATCCAATAACATGGTATTTAAGCCTCAGTTCTGGTTTGCAGAAAGTGGAAGAGAGCAGGAGGAAAAAGAAAGGAAGCTGTGCCCTGCCTTCAACGTGTTCATTCTACACAGCTGTCAAAACTGCACAAATGGAGACATGGGTGAGCCTAACGCATTATGCAGGTAGTTTGGATGTGCCTACATTAGGTGTCCAAACACCTGCATTTTCTCATGGCTCCACACCCCAGCCTGTCTGGTTTCTTGTACCCACAAGAGAAAATAGGAATAGAAGACTTTGTGATTCCACAAAGTGTTGTGAATACAAGTACATGAATGATATTAAATGTGCAGACTGTATTAAGGGAATCATCCTGTCCTACAAGCATTATCCTAGCAAAAAGCTCTCAACTGTTACTAATTATAAGATGGGTTTTTTAAAAGATGCCAAGGTGTATACAAACACATTTTAGCAGAAAGCTCAGCATGCGCTGTCCTTTAAAAGCAACAGAACCTTATCTGTGTGGAGTTTTTCAGACTTCCTCACAAAGCAATAACCTGTCTTTCACTACCGGCACCCCTGGGCTCTTACCCAGAGTCTCTGCCATGTGCCTAACTAATCAAAGTGTTGTGTTATGATTACCATAGCGACTGCAGCCCAACAGCTGCCTTGACATTTCATCTTCTGCTGCTTTTAAAATGCTTTCTTTTTGCCAAGGAAAACTTTTCTCAATTATTTAATTTTTTTTACTACACACTGTTCACTCCACTTACAAAATAAACATTTAGGAAATAAAACACCAGCACAAATTGCTTTGGTTCTAAACACGTATTTTGTTTTATTCTCCTTTCAAGCCATTTTAAAGGTTTCTGGGGCTGTATACTAAAAAGATTACTCTTTATTGAACCATGTAGATGAGGCCTTTAGTGACATGGTTCAGAGGTAGACTTTGCAGTCTTGGGGTAATGGTTGGACTTGACGATCTTAAAGGTCTTTTCCAACCTAGTTGATTCTATGATTCTATTTTGCGGAGTTTTGAATACTCCATCCCTGGCAGTGTTCAGGGCCAGGTTGGATAGGGCTTTGAGCAACCTGGTCTAACAGGAGGTGTCCCTGCCCATTCTATGATCCTCACCCTCCTAGACTCTCAAATTGAGCCATCCTGCATCACTCTCCCACCAGTGCTTTCAGCTCTCAGATCTATCAATCGCATGCACTTCCCATGGAGCTTTAAGACTGTCACCACTTCTGTCATTTGAGGAGGTGGGGAGATAAGGCAGTAGAGAATAGGACTAGAAATGCAGTTTTGTTCCTGCCCTAAAAGAAGCACCTGGTATGGAAGCCCCCAGGCAGGGTTTGGGGGATGCCAAAGAGGGCCCCGATCCCCCACTGGGCGACACAGCCTTTCAGTCTAGCACCTGATGTTACCTGAAGTTGCTACGTTTCATACACAGACAGGGATAATTAAGCACTGTACAGATTTTAAGTATATACAGATGAGCTCTGATAATTCATTTCACTGCTACTGACCTCGCAAATAACAAGCAGTGTTAATTAGCTAAGCTGGTCATCCCCTTTCTCTTCCAAAAGGAGGGAAGGGCATAGCTTACCTTTGAGCAGCCTGGGAGGTGAGAGAAAGCACCTTCTCTGCAACCTCTCAGTGAGTCCCCAAGTTACTTTCCCATGCTAGCCTGCACTCTAGCATGTCTCAGGTAGTCTAGAGCCAAGAAGGTGTGGGTTGGAGACATGCTGGGGCATGGACATGTGAGCAGGACATATCAAAAAGAGATTGATTCAAAATCCCAGGAGGTTGGATCATCTGCAGCTTGGCCAAGGTAGGAGGTGCAGAGGGTATGTGTAGATGTGTGTATGTGTGTGTTGAAGGGATTTTGATAATGGTAAGTATAAGGTTAAAACCCACAGCTGTTCAGGCTGAGAAGGATTAAGGTTTAAAATGAAAGTTTCAAACCACTTTTTAACAATTTTTTTTAAATTATCAGATATGAGACAAATCAAAGTTAACAAACCTTATCTGAAAAGCATGTATGTTTAACATGAGGAAGAAGGAAAACACCTCCAGAAGCAGTCAGCTTCCTGTCTTATGCTTTTGAAATGTAGCTGATGGCTCACAGAACAGATCTCAAATATGTATATATATAATCCCCACAGCTAAAAGTCGTCTATTTTTGAAGACAAGTGTTTGCTCATATGAGGAACATTGTACTCAAGCATTCAGTCTTTGTGATCCATATGGATTTCATCAACTTGTTTGCCAGGAATTTAGGAAAAACAAACTTTATTCATGTTCCTTAGAGAAATGAATTCAGTTCGTGGTCTGTGCAAAAAGAAATACAGCTTGGGAACAAAAAAGCCCAGGGCATTCCTGGAACTGGAAGGTCAGAGAGCCAAAATAATTGATCCACTTAATATGTGAAACGAGCGACTTGCAGTGGCATCTTCATCAGCACTGGAAGTACACAGTTTCAACTTAGAAAGTGATTTTATGTCGCATCCCATAAAGGGCCCCCAAAAATGAAGTGCTTTCACAAGCCCCCCTGGAACCAAGCACTCCTGTTGCTCAGAGAACAGCATTAACTCAAAATCCCAGTTTCATTTTCTGCTCTTCTCTGGAACTGAGAATCACTGAAATCCTCTTTTCTGGATGAACCCTCAGTTGTGACAGAGGTTGGGTTGCAACGTGTGCTTTCTGCATTGAGCAGGGTATGGAAAAGGGAACTGCTCTGCAAGCACAGACCTAACCTCCCATCTTCTCAACCCCCTGCCTGGCCTCCTGGTCCCCACACAATCACCACCTCCTTTCTCCCCTGATCTCCCCTGGGTTTCAGGACTCTGCTGTCTTCACGTGGACATGGACAAACTTCAAGAGAAGCCTCTAGGCTCCCCCACCTCCCTGGCCTTTCTCCAGAGTACCACACAAGGACATTTTCTGAAGACATGTAAACATTACTGAGTTTCCCCAGCACCTGGGGTTTCTACTAATTAGGCTGGAATTATTTGGGAAAGGTTGCCCCCTTTTTACATTTCAGTGAATGTAAAATCTAAGAACTTACAACTGTAATGATATAAGAAGAGGAAGGCTAACAAATGCTAAAGGAAAGAGTCCCTGCATGAGCAGCAAGGAGCTGTCAAGACCAGTCAGTGCATGAATTCATTTCCTGTCTGTCTGTCCTTTCATGACACAGATCAACCCCAGCAGGTGCAAATCAATCATAGAAACATAGAACAGTTTGTGTTGGAAAGAACCTTAATATCATCTCTCCTGCCATTGGCAGGGACACCTTCCACTAGACCATGTTGCCCAAGGCTCTGTCTGACCTGGCCTTGAACACTGCCAGGGATGAGACATTCACAACTTCCTTGGGCAACCCATTCCAGTGCCTAACCATCCTCATGATGACAAATTTCTTCCTTATATCTAACCTAAATCTACCTTGTTTAAGTTTGAACTTATTACCCCTTGTCCTATCACTACAGTAAATGGCTTGCTCTTCCAAACATGGACACCTACTGCTACGTAAACCACATTCAAGATGTCTATGGGCTATTCTTAAACTCTTCTGTGTCTTTGAGGAGTTTAGTCCCAGCAAAATCTTATTTTTTTTTTCCTTTCATTGACTCTTCTGTTTCTTGCAATATTTCTAGACAGAAAAAATGAAGATTTCTCTGATTTAATGCTACATGTTCAGACAGAGAAAACCTGCTTCAGATGAGAACTTCTTCCACTATCTTAGACCTTCAACTTAAAGATGGACTGTATAATCCACTAGAAGTACATGCACATAGAGACTAGCCCTTTGGAGCTAAAATCAGATGAAACGAGACCTATCCCAGATTACTCTGTACCATGCTATGGTATATTAGTTTGTGTAGGTTTGGTTTTCAAAGGCTGATGAAAACCTGTGGACCTTAACATAATTCATCAGTACTTTGTTTTCTGTATCAGAAAGTACAGGAGGTTTGTGGAAGATGTGTTAACATACATTGCTACTGCAACCAGAGGCATTTATGTCCAACAATACTTATTTTAAAAGTACAGGCTAATGCAGAAAATATATAGCCTGATTCATTCTTAAAGCACATAATTATGGTTGTGACATTGTAATGTTTTATCTCGTCACCTTTTAAAGGAAGCTGTATTAGTGCTCTGCAAGAGGGTTGTTACATTGATTTAACGTTGCATTAGAGCCCTTCAGTAAGTCAAACGGCTTTATTCATTCATGGCAAGCCTCAAAAAACATTTTTAATACTTATGAACTAGAAAACAGCCAGTGATCTGAGGTTTAAAACAGGAGTAGGCATCTTACTTAAAAACTGCAGCAGCGGGGAAGAATAAAGTAAAAAGGTAATTATGTTCTTAAGCCTAAAGGCACCTACTTTTAGTAAAAGTTTCTATGTACCCTTGCCTCCTGGCCAGGTCAGAGCAATTTAACCTTTTCCTCACATTACTGTGAAAAATAACTTGTGAAACTACAACTATTCTTCAAATGATGCTAAGAAAAACATCTATAGCTGATATGTTCTTAGAAAAAATGAACCTGACATATCTTAAGGGTGCGTGTGGGACCTGCACAGCCTGCTGCTGGCAGGGAGGGCGAGACAGTCCCCTTCTGTACCTGGCTAGAAAGACCCAGCAGTGTTTCCTCCATCCCTTCCTCTGAGCAGCACGAAAGGACCAAATCACACGAGCAAATCTATGGTTACCCCTGTTTAGCATTCAGGCGATGACACTTGGCTTGCCCTTCTCACGGCAACAACCACCCCCAAATGCATTCAACTCCTTGGCTGTCCATCTCTCAGTGAGTCTTCAGGTGGTTCTTGGATACATACTAAGAAAGCGAAAAAGCCTCTGTGTCATGGGTTAATTTTTTATGTCAAAGATGACTGTAGCTGTTTACTTTTTAAACAAATGCCTGATATACACAGCAACTGCCTGAGCGTGCAGCCAAAAGCAGACCACAGGAAATCTCTTTGACAGCCAGGAGGGCAGAATTGTTAACATGGGTCTGCATTACAGTAAAAAGGAAAAAAAAAAAAAGTTATGAGATCTCAAGGAGAGAAGTTGATGCTACAAAAAAACCCACAAATGGCTGGTTTCTAAGAAGAGACATCTATTAATAGCACAGGCATAAATAACTCTTACATTTTATCTGAAGGATTATTGTGGCTTTTCACGCTAGGCTTTTTCAACGGAAGTAAAGAAGACTCTGTAACACCAAGCAAACAACCCAGCCTAATATAAAATTCTCGCTGGAGATAAGAAAGCACGCTAGGGCATTTGTTGCTATATTTTTATGTTTTGTTTCAGTTATCCTTTGATCTGTGTTAACACAGGCATTAAACTGACAGCTTAGGGTCACAATATGCACTACAATATTGAAAGCCTGTCATGTATAAGGTAGTATCAAATTGTTCATTAGAGCCAGTTTCAAGTTTTGGCTAATGCAGTTCTGCAGGGTCCAGATCCACCCATAAAGATAAAATGTTTACTGGCTTTTTAAATAATGAGTAGACAGAGGAGCTGTGTGTGCTCCTGTTTTTTAAGGTACAAACATCTGCAGCAGACACTGGGGTTGATTCTCCTTCCAGTTACGGTGGTGTAACAAGAGTTGCTTCACAGACGGCAGAGGAATTTCAGCAGTAAATGAAAAAAGAATAAGGCTCATTGTGCTTTTAATTCTGTTTCATGTAGGCAAGAGGGGAGAAAATTGATTTTAGTCTCAGCCTTTTTTTTCTCATACATGTCACTGATGCATTTTCAACCCTTGGAGAATTGGTGAATGTGGGAATACAGGCTCTAATACAAAACACTTGGCCTGTTTTCAGTTCCTAACACATACTCCAGAGTTCATGTTATGGTTATCAGAAAGAATCTATGAAAAATGAAGCTGCACACAACTGCAGACCATCAGCGTGGCTTAACCCCGTCAGGCGGGGATGAAGCAGGAAGTGCTTTGTGACACTGACTGGCAGAAATACAAACTGATGAAGAAAACACGCGGCAGGAAAGAGGGTCTTAGACGGTGAGTTAGAGCCGAGGACATTAACTACAACTATACTCTGCCAGGGCCAAGATCAGAGGAGCTTGACATACTTGTTAAAGGTTTCATCAAAAGGATTAGTTCCAGCAGCTTTTTTTAACCTTTCCTACAACACAATTTACCCAAAGGTGGCTGAGGGCAACAAGGGCTGCCCTGTGAGATAACATTTTTAATTGTACAAATGCCATTCTTGATGTCATAATCCTGAGGTTAATGCAGTTGCAGGTCCCAAGCAGATGTGCTGTAGGCTGCCCATCCTGTGGAGAGGTGGCCACGCAGACAGTTAAAATGGCCACAGTGCAGTGACGAATTAAGCAACTGCCCCGGGTGTTTCCCTGCACTTCATCTATGTGCTTTTGCACTCTATTAAACATTCATAGCCCCTACATAAAGCAAATAAACAAAAAACCCCACAATCAGTCACACAATGTATTACCAAGAATCAACAGTCAAGTATAACCACTGCCTAATGGGACATCTAAGGGACAAGGCAAGGCAGCCTGTGAACGAAGGAAAGGAAGAGGGGAAAAGCACAGAAAACATCTGGTTATCACCACACTAAATCTTACTCTTTTTTTGTACTTTGGCAGTACTGACTATTAAGAAACATGTTTTAAAAAGAGAACCTTGACAGGTTCTGTGAAATTCAAATACACCTGCTGGACTTCGAAAGAAATCATATTTTCCACACAGGGAGAATATGTTGATGGGTTTGCCAATGACATACCCTCTTCCTCCTTAAGAAAAAGCATTTCCTAGAAGAGATGATCCCACCACACAATTCAAAGAGTGAAGTTTTCTTCTCTTTTAATCAGAGCAAACAATTTGCTCCGTGTGCTAAGCTGTCATTTATACCACCAGCTCCCAAGCAGGGAAGCATACCTCGTTGATGTGACTCAAGCGTGCAAGTGTTGCAGTTCAGTTAAGCAAAAGAAAACAACTGAATGTGGGGAAGTTTCATGTGGGGTCAGCTTGAATTGCCTCATTACTAAAATCTGCAGCATGTGACAGAGTGGTTTGGAGATGTTCATTTGGGGGTCAAAATGGGCAAAAAGCAGCAGGCAAGGACACTGGGAAGGGGAAGAGCAGTTTCAAAAGAAGGCAATTCCATTCTGGGGCTCAGAATTTGGGTTGGGTTTTCCTAGGAGGTGCATTAAGTTGGGTAATTCTCATCTAGGCTTTAGAAAGGCTGGGGAAAATCAACAACTGGTCATATTCTAGTTTCATATGTTACCTGAGTTGTTCCTCTTGGGTGCAGCAATTGTGATCCATCA
The DNA here is from genome assembly GCA_039877255.1 of Loriculus beryllinus. NCBI lineage: Eukaryota > Metazoa > Chordata > Aves > Psittaciformes > Psittacidae > Loriculus > Loriculus beryllinus. Next base: position 19,666 of record JBCJKH010049487.1, read on the forward strand.
TTTTCTGACCTCATATCTTGGTTATCAGGGGTAATTCTGTGTATCACAAGACTTAGGGGTATCTCACCATGGGTCCATATTTCTCTGGTAATGGCCTCAATCTTGTATCATACATATGGGGGAGGAGTTAAAAGATCATGGGAATAACATTTTGATTATCAAGGACATGCGTTAAATTTTGAACTTCCAGGTTGTTAAATTCCCTCTTGAACCGTTTCAGTTCCACCTACCAGTAAGACTTTACAATCTCAGGCCATGTCCAGACTTTAACAGTGTAGTACTAATGCAGTTTATCCCTGCAAGAACTTCATTGTACAGAATGCACCTCATAAAAGTATGACTACACAGTCATTAGGGCTCAGATTGCCACACAAATCCTATCCTGAACTGCTCTTCATGGCTACACCTTGCAGCAGTTGGCAGGGAAAACTGTGTTTTTGCAGAAGATGCGTAAAAGAAGGGTTACTCTTCCTATATACTGTATAAGACGGGGATAAGGAGGGAAAGGATCATACAAGGAAAGAAGTACTTAGTGTGGTGGAGGCAAGTTACTTAACAAGAAAACTGGTGGAATTGGAAGGGGAAGGGGCTGTTTGAAACAGGAATTGGTGAAAAGCTAACAGGTGCTGGGGAGCACTCAGGTCAGATAAAGACATCTGCTAGAGATGTCAAGAGCACAAAGGTAACTCTGTGTCTGAGAGTGGAGGGTAGGATAAAAATGACAACTGAACAGGAAATGTGAAAGACTGGGACTGTAGAGGTACATCCCAGCAAAGAAACGGGGTGTCGGATGGCGGGGTAAAGTACAAGCAGACACAAAAGCTGTGAATACAGACAGTTGTGAGGGGATTGGGGGGAAAAAGAAAGAAAAAACTAAAAATGAAACAGGTGCACTAGAATGGCTGACACAGAGGGACAGCGATAACATAAAAGCATTTCTGAAACATGACGGAGTGGTAAGTACTAGGCAGAAATGTCCTGCCATTAGGCTTTATAAGTGAATGAGATGTCTTTTGAGATATTCTCTATCTCCAACACACACTACAGACTTGACTTAAAAGTGCTAGTTGAGCTGTGGACTGCTTTACATATGAGATCTGCTAGGATGTTCGTAATGATCCTCTGACTAAAATATAGAAATGAACCAGCATAAAACGTAACAGATGGACAGATTGGCTTGCACAGATGAAGCAATTTATATCATCAGTTCTGTGAGATTTTAAGTCATTGAAAGCTGATCTTTTTCCTTCAACAAACGTGTGACTACATTCAGTCAGCTTATGGAAAAGCATATTGCAACATATGCATTCATTCATTTAAAGAAGTGAGTGAAAAAATAGTTAAAAACTTAAACTGCCAGAGCCTTTATGTAATATGCTTTTGTTCAATACAAAGAACACAGAACTCTTTCAGTTAATTGTGTGTTTGCTCATCAATATCCTGTCTTTGCAAGTAAATACTCCCACACAAGAAATTCAAATAAGGTACTTCTAAGTATAGAAGCTTCCGACTATTTTCGGTTTATTTATCTAGGTTATCCCACATGTTGGTGTTCATCTTTCTCATAACAGGACTTAAAAGCAACCTGCTTGATGAACTTTAATAAAAAGCAATAAACAGAGCTAACAACGTAAATGGAAAGCAAACACATAGGACCAGTAGCATCATATAACATATCAGGATTTATGAAACAACTCTCAGGGAAAACACTTGATTAGACGTTTGTTCCAGAAACCATCTATACCTAGGACACGTGCAATTCACACTCTGTCTCCAAATTAATTGTTTCTACAAAACATGAGCACTGCTTTATTCCTGGCCTCTCTGCAAAGAAACATTTGCAAGACAAGGGTGGTTCATTTCCACCAAGTCCATGGTGAAAGTTCCATTTGTGGCAGTCATACAGGACAAAGTCCCCACACAACTGGCACTACAGAATAGGTAGAAATGCTCCTTACTCAGGTAGTAAAACACAATGAAGTCAGTCACTTCTCCAAGGCAGGCAGAGGCTCACCTGGTGGGACGTGCTATTTGGGAACTGGAAGTACTTAGACCACACTTCATTTCTCCATGTGGAATTCATCACCAAGAACCCTCTCTTGGACACTGGCTATTAGACCAGCTATTTCTCACAAGTGGCAGTCAACAGAGGAAAGGAAGACCTCGTATTTTGGACATTGCCAGACAATACTTAACCCAGGTTCCAATCTTCTGCTAGCCTTTATGAGAACAGATGCACTAAGGTAGCCAGCCCAGAAGTCGTTTCATAGCTGTAACCCAAAATAGCTGTAAGCATTTCTTTGCAACCTCAAAGTAGGTGTTTCACTTTCAGAAGTAGTGCCTAAGCCACACTATCTCGTAAGTATTTCCTAATAGTCAGCTAAGTTTTTCCACTCTGTACCAACTTCTGTGGATCTGTTTTCTGGCACTTTCTCTCCTCGTGGTTTGATTTCACTACTGGCAAAGACACAAATTCCTCTAATGTCAGCAGTCTGAAAGATGAATGTGTAACCTAAGCTAGCCCTCTAGGCTCCCTCTACAGTAAATGCAGAGGAATCAATGTTTCCAGACAATGCCACATCCCTTACCACAACAGCCCCATCAAAAACGCTGGGTTGAATCCACTTTTAAAAGGAAATTCTAAAAGAAGCAAGGTAAAATACGAAATTGTTAAATATGGCATCAGTTAGAAAAGTTTCTCAGTTTCTACTCAACAACACTGAAAGGCTTTTGAAGGCTTTACCTAAATCCTCAACACTGAGTGGGTGTAAATCAATCAGTCAGTTCCTGTGACTGTAGAAGCTGAGTACATTATCTTCCAAACCAAGGCTATATAAGGCTTTCCAGTCCCAAACAATGAATATTAGAAATGGCAAGAGCCTGTGCAAGTCAGAGCCAAGCACTGACAGTGTTTGAAGTTAAGCTAAAAATACAGCCCCTGTTCAGATCCCAAACAAGGCAGGCAGCAACTGCGGACAGTTATAGGGGATGCAGTGGCCGGGATGCATACACACATGCGAGCAAGACACAACATTATACCATCGCTTCTTTCTCATGTGTCCTGATATCCCTGTTCAGTGCTTTTTCCTGGAACTTCTTACAAATATTTATCTATTTTACATTCATTCTGAAATGCTAAACTAAAAGAGGAGGCCAAGTTGGTAAACTCACATCAGACAGGGCTTGGCTGCCTGGTTTCCAGGTTTGTGTCATGTAACTCATTAACTCAAATGGCTTTTCAGTGGCCCTTGTTAAGTAACGCAGTGCCTGGTCAGACTTTTGTTATAACCCCCATATTCACACATTTTTAGCAAGATGCAGAATTCCCCCATATCCAGTCATCAGTTCAGTCATTCCCCAAAGCTGTGTAAGACAGCCTCCTACTTTCAATTCCTGCTGACTGCAGAAGCAGTAGGAAGGAGACTTCAGTGCCAAGAGGTCAGCTTTGGGAAATCCCTCCCACAACTTCAAAGCAGATCAATTTTTCCTAAATTGACCTCATTTCTTTATACAAGCTAAACCAAAGTTCGTTTAGCCTCCTATTGATAAACCTCTAGTAGCAGATTTCCATGACCCTCTAGTCTAGTTTAGCATTTAGTCACCCATTATGTCAGAAAAGCTCTTTGCTTCTAATATCTCCTCCACTCCACACAGTTCTTTCTTGTCCCTATGGACCTCAAAAACAGATTCTCTTTCTTTTGGAGGTAAAATTTAAATGGTATCATCACTCTCCCCTCTTCCATTGCATCCTCTTATGTTATGGTGGGAATCAGCAAAGAGCTTTGGTAAGTACAAACTGTCACATGCAGAAAAGGTAGAAGCACCATCCAGCTTTCACAGAAGACCCATGTGTGGCTTTGTGTTGTGGCACACTTTGAGGAACTGATGCAAGTCTCTGTATTAACGTGATCATTCTCTGGGTACCTTGACTTTCAGTTGGGAACTACCTTTGTTTGCTCATGGTGGGATTTAATTTGTCTAAACGTTATGTATCTAACATGTAGTCAGCTAGGCTAAACACACTGCTTGGGTTACCACTGAATGAAGGAAGAGAAGACTCCCTGGAGAGACAGAGAATTCCTATTTCAAATGACTCCTCTTGAGTGATATGAATCCATCACCCTCGACCACAGAGGAACCTTGAAGGACGAGTTTAACTTGGAGCTAGAGAGACCTTGACTCTTGCAATGAACTCTGGGATCACAGACTGTGTTTTTAAGTGTCTGATTCACAAAAAAACAGTTTTGGTTTTCATGTCCAGACTTTTCAGGATACACGGTGTGAAGGCTTTTACCACTTTTCAGTCAACATCTTCTGTGGTGCTGTGGGACAGCAGCAATTCAGCCCAATCTTACCCAAAGCGTGTCTGGACCCTATCCTGGTAAGGAATGTTTTTGCCCTTCCCAAGCAGTACCTGAGTGCTGTAGCACTGGTGAGAATTCAAAATCAAATAAAAAATAGCAGAGCTTCTTCAAAGTCCAGGAGGATGATGTTGGATAGGATATTTCCCCTGCTGATGTTCAGATACACTTCCTGCACCCTGCAATTTAATTTACTGTGAAACTGCCAGTCTATCCCTGAATAAAGATTAGGGGATATGGATTTGCAGAGGAACCAAAAGTTACTTTCTTTTTTTTTGCTTTTTCTTTCTTTCTTAGCATTGAATGCGGAGAGGAAAAGGCAGGCAGATGCATGTCATAAATAAACCCGAAGTGAACAAAGAACAGATGTCCCGAGGAACTTGCTGTCTCAGTACTTGGAGCACAAAGAAATGAAGTAAGCGTGGCCCTTCATAGAGGAAGTCCTTCACTTCCTCAAGAAGTTCGAACATGCCGAGAAAGCAAAACAATTTCGCAAGGCCAAAGTATATGGGCTCCTAATCCCATGAAAGTAGCGTATGCTCTGCTGCAAATCCAGAGTCAACAGAGCTTTCCTTTGGCACAGGCACAGCGCAGCTAAAACATGGGTCTAATACTGATAAGGCTGTTATCACTTAGGAATTCTTTCAGAAAGTGTCAGGTTTTTCTTTGCAGGATTAAAGCAGAGATTAGAAAAAAATATCTTGGTCTCTACTTTTTTCTTCCTTAGCTAACTCAGCGTATTATAACCTGGAAGGATTTTAAGGTGCTTCAGACCAGGGGCACAAGCAAAAATGTAAGCATTTTAACGCACTGCCTGCCTTAAAAACTCAGATCCATGGTAATTCACGTAATGCAAAAATCCTGTAAAACAGCAAGGGAACAAAACCCAGCAGAACTCGGCATACATTGCAAAGGAAGGCTTGGGAGGACCTGCGCTGTTTACTCCGTGTTCAGCACAGTTGGTCTGTTTCCCTTTCAGCAAATCCCCTACACGCAGAGCTGCAGCACGAGGGACCAGACATCCCCCGGCTCCTTCGGGGCTGCACGGGCAGCAGCGCGGAGACAAGGAGACGACAGCTGGGGCGGAAGGGAGCTGGAGGGGGGAGCCGCTCCCAGCAGCACAGCTCTGCCCACAAGCGCTTACTGATAAGTGCTGCTGGGGCGGTGACGGTCTAGCCACATGAGGGTGAATCTGGAAGAAGACATCATATCTTTTATTAGTCCTAACCAGTATCAACGGGGTGAATAATAAAGACAAGATTTCATGACCTAAAGATGAGCCACCCTATCTGGAAGTTGTCTATTTTTTTTTTTTTTCAGTGTGCCTCACAGTGTGCCTAACAAAACACATTGCCTCTCCACACAGCTCTTGGTTCATATATATTTCCAGACCAGCACTTTCAACTATTGCATTTCTAATCCAGCCTTTTGGAAAGCTAATGGGGAAATTAAGAAGCCACTGATCACAAACCAGAGGGAGATGTAAATAAATAAATAAATAGACTGGAAAGCAGTTATAACCCTAAGAATCACATGGTCCTTGCCAGCTGCAATTTTTGGACTCACACATATACCTGTTTTGACTGCTCTCAGTGTTGGCATGTGCTGAGGAACAGAAAAAGGAGGGAGGCGGCAGCTGAAGTTCCAGCTTACCCGTGGCGGTGTCACAGTAATTGGAACAGACTGGGGCACAGACTGAGCTGGATCTCACTTCCAACGATGGTGAAAGATGTCCAGGAAGTAGAGTAAGGACACAGGATGTCCACAGCAGAGCCATGACTCTTTGAGGTTTGAGGCTGGCCCTAGAACCACAGGCAGCGTCTGCCTTTGTACCATGTGTGGGGAAAAGTTTCAGTAGATTCACACTCAGGCTTGTCACCACCCTACACTTTTGGTTTTTTCCTTCTCTCACCTTCCCTCTGCACCCATTTCTGTGTTCCTTTGCACTTCCCTGCCCTGCTGCACCACCAGCAGCTTCTGCCCATCTCTGCTCTTGTCCCTCTGTCTCCTCCTGGCACATTGTGCCCAGAGCCTTGCCACCTCATGCTCCGCACTGCCAACAGGAGCTTCTGAGCCCATCCAGAGCTCTTTCCCCATGAGCATGGCAGCAAACTGTCCCAAGGCACTGCTGCTGGGCCAGGAAGAATGGCTTGTCCTATCTAGGGTATGACTTTGCTGAGTCCCAGTCCCAGATCCTGCTCACCTCTCAACCTCCCTGTGCATCACCAGTAGTGGGAGGTGGCAACCAGCAAAGGCAGACTCTGAAAACATATTAGACCATGGACATCTACTTCCAACAGGATGCTTTTTCCTACACAGCTCAAATTTTCTCACAGGTGAAGGCTCTCTCGCATCACCATGAGTGGGGAGCAGTGTGTTGTAGCGGGGAGCAATGTGTTGTAGCAGGGAGCAGAAACAGGGGACCATAAAAAGTAACACAAGAGGCAGCAACATGCCCCAGTTGGGGCATGGGCCCAAAGAGAAGTAAAGAACTGCACTTTCTGAAAAATCACATCTATAACTCTGTGGCCTCTTTTTTCCCCCTATTTGAACTCCTGTATCATCTTTTTCTCCATGTCTTCTTATGTATTGTTCAAGCTTAAATGACAGTAATTGCCTTACAAATGCTACAGTTAAAAGCTACAAATACTGTTTGTTCTTTGAGCATACTTTTTATTTCTTCCAGTAGAATTTAAATCTTTTTCTGCAATTAGCTTCAAAGGGTTAACTTAAGATGATTTAAAAAAAAATAAAATAGAAGTTTGCAGCTCCTGAGATAGCATCAGTCATTAAACATAGGTAAGAATATGAGAGGGAAAGAGAAGGGAACAGATATTATATATGTAAGGAAAATTAAAACTCAGGATGTTGGGCGTGGGGGGAATGTGCTTTGAAGTACAAAAGTTCCATTGTTAATGTGGGACAAAACCTCCCCAGTATGGGACAGAGATAAAAAGGAGGGAGTTTCTAACAGATCAAGGTCAACCAAGATATATGAATAACATAAATGCTATTAATCTCGTACAGCATGAATCAGAGAATTGCAGCAGGGTATAGCTATGTGGCGGAGTTCATGGCATGAGTGTTTTATGCCACTTTGTATTAGATAATGAGTGTATTCATCGCAGACTCCTACACATCATCCAAACTGGCGGAGAAGGAGCTTTAAGGAGCTTGAGAGAACAAATCAAAGAGCTGAACTAAAGCTCAGAAAGGTAATAGGGATGTTCAAATACTGCCCCAAGTTTAGATATTTGCAGGCATCCATACAATCTGACTCTGCAGGAAATAGCGTGAGAAAGAAGCTCTTAGTTGGACAGCTTGCTGCTTATTATTTATGATGCTGCCTCTGTCATAACAGCCAATTTTACCAATTAGAGAAGATGCAGAGTGACACAGGAACAGACTAAACCAGAAAAAGTCTCTCTTTCTTGCCTTTTTTATTTTTTTCTTTTAAATTCTCATGGCTGCAAATTCAGAGACACAAAGAGAATCAATTTTCATCTTGGAGTGCTTAATCTAAACATTGTTGGGAAGAAAGAGACTGAGCCATGCTGGAGTCAAAAAGTACATAACCAGATGTAATTCTGATTTCACATGTTGCATTTCCACACATTTTAGCCTCCTGAAATTCCAGAAACACATGTGTTCCACAGGAGAAGCTTAAGGGATAATTTATCTTGGAGAGGAAGGAAATGAAAATGTATACATGTGTGTATATAATTTTGACAACAATCTGCAACCAGATTGTTTGCAGTGGTTTGCACTTCCATTTATTTATTCCAAACAAACATTTTAACTCAATGACATGGGTCCATGTAGTATGGTTTTCCTGATTGCTATGCTTTTCAGATTTTTGAAAGAAAGTTGAAATACAGTTGGGATCAAATTAAAATTCCAAAACCAACTAATTCCTTCTCCCTTAGGTTAGCAGGGTTTTCTCAGCATGAACCTAGGCTTGCATTCAAGTCTACATTTTGGTGCCATGTAATCAATGGGAAAGGGCAAGCCCCATAATGGGGCCAGGCCTCCACAATGAGCATATCCAAACTTAAAAAAAAGGAGATTTTGAAAGAGTGGCTGGTTGGTTGTAAAGAGCATCTATTTGGAGCTATTCTGCAATACTCTATATATGCATATACATATATATATAAATACATACTCTGTAAGTATACACTATGCACACATGCATACGTGTATTGTACATGTACATACACACAATATATACTGTAAACTGCTTCTCTACCTGATCGTTAAGATATATTTGTTTGAGCTTAGTGAAGGGAAGTTGGAGCAGTGGAGGAGGGAATAAAAAGAGAAGGAAGGACTGGAATGGTTCAAGGTAAAGCAGCCCTCAACAAGCATCTGAGGACTGTTCAAAGGCAATGACTGTACTGTGAGCATGAAAAATATCGTTGCTCCTCCAGCTAACTTACAAAATGGGCTTGAGCAGGACAGGAAGAGCAATGGGAGATCAAAGGAAAAGCAGATTTGTTTAAAAACTGTCAGCACAGTCATCAATTTGTGTAGGAAAAATCAGGTGAAAGCACAGAGCAAGATTCAGACCACCAAATTCTCCTCTTGATTCCCTATATCCAAGTAGCCAAAGGATCCTGAAAGCCTATACTGGCCAGCAGCACCTAATCCTGAGGATCCTACAGTCCTCCAGGTGCCTCCCTGGGTAGTCTGGGAGTTTTCAAAGCTTCTTATCTTGAGCACACTCCTCTCTGGGATCCAGGGTCCCTTCTGCGAGCTGCTCTGGTGCTCCATGTGTGACACAGCCCCACAAAGCTGCAAAGGTAGCAGGAGACACTTCAACCTTTGCTCCTGCCCCACCAAAGAGACACTCAGCCAGGGCGTAAGAACAAACAGCAAAAAAAGGTAATACTCATAGGCGCACAGTTATGGAGTTATGAATGCAGTATTTGGGGATTTTTTTCAATGTAAAATTGAAAAATTGCTACATTCTGTTTAATCAGATGTGTGAGACCAAAACCACCCACCTCTCTCAGAGGCTTTTACCTCATAGTTAAATATAGTGGTGAAGCAGTTAACATAGTTATGTATCACCATGTTGGCATGGGGTTTTTATCTTTTATTGGCACCGTTTTATCCCCAGAGACAATAGGAGATTGTTCTTGCCGTGTGTAAAAAGATCTTGTCCTGGCAAGTAGAGTTTTCCCAGTCGACAAGTTCGAAACCCTCGGTAAGGGAGCCGTATGCCGTGTTGGGACCAGCCTGCTAAGCATCTCCCTGCGGCAGCAATTGCTTTGCCATTAACTGCTTCTGGGCTACTGCAGCAGGGAGCCCATGCCTGCTGTCAAGCTAGGCAGAGGAGAGAGTGCCAAACCCACAACCCTCTACTATACTGTTACTACAATGACCGGGGAAGCAAGCTGATTGATCTTCTCTAGACATAACCTATACTGTAACTGTTAGAAACTACATGGTAAGAGGAAAAAATGTGTGCTTAGAAGCCATTTTGTTTGCTAAAACCCCACACAGTCCATGTGAAAACAAAGGCTCCGATGCTTTGGGTGCTTTTGTGTGCCTCGGTATAGATGATGTACAGGATTTCCTTTTTAATTCTTATCTTCCTGGTTGTATAAATAGTGCAATACATAATTACAGCAGTCAGAGACATTAGGGATAAGAAGGTATTTACATCAGAGATGTACATTGAAGATTATGTGTGCATGGTAAATTTTTATCTTCATCTTTAAATAAATATTATGCTTCACCCACACCCAAAGTCTTGAAAGAAAGCTGTTTTAGTGTAAACAACTGACTTCCTGGCCAATTGTTGAATAATTTGACGAGTTGTTGCTGAGAAATTCAGATTCTGTATTGTCAGATACACCTTACAAGTTTTGATGAGACATTAGATAATCCACCTTAGATTCACCCAGACACGGTAGTTTTATACGTAGTCGTGCCATGGTGTTCAGCTGGTCTAGTATTTCATTGTTCACGTTTGCAGAGGCTACAAAGTGATTTGGTTGCCATCAGGTTTGTCAGCAATTAGAAATACAGGCATGAGTGATGGTAGCCTCTGCTGTACACTTCATGAGAGCCCACAGTTCAACCCTTCTGCAAAACACGCTTCAGATCTCAGATTACATTGAAAAATGAAGTCTTTAGCAGTTGGAGCTGCAAGTTAGCCTTCAAAGTGTTTACTGAGCGTAAGGCGGTGCAAAACTGATTGCAAACTCAACCAAACCCCCAGGCTCCACAGCGATATAAACTGCCCGGAAGGTCAGAGCTGAACTGCGATCCCATAGCCATGACTGTTTTCCAGATGAAACAAAATTCATCATCTTGCAGCAGACAGAAAATGAAAAGCTATCTCCTTGCCCTGCAGGGATCAACCTGCAGCTGCATTTCCCTCTCCGCCTTTTCTCTGCAAGGCCCAGCTAGCTATGGATGTGTCAATAAATTTCTTGGGCTGTTTTGGGGGGGATTTTTTTTATTTTACTTAAGTAAACCACTGGAAAAAATTAAGTTTTTTTTTTTTTTTTTTCAAAGTAAATGGAACTTTAAGAGGGGTGTCCTCATTGACATTAAACCTGTTGAACAAAACGTTCAAGCGGCTGTACTTCATCATCATTTGCAAAGTGAAGGTAGTAGTGCTTTTACTCAACAGCCCGTACACAGGATTTGGAAGATACTGGTTCAACATCTGTCTTTCCCTACTGGGATGTGAAATCCGTCTCTCGGGGAGGATCCTGCCCACTCTGACAAAGCAGCCCTGCTCTGCCAAGCTCTCCTCCTGGAGCCATTCTACCCCTTTGTATAAAGTAATTACTTAAATATACATTGAACAAAGAGAGAGGGAAATGACTTTAAGGCCTATCAGTTCAGGCACTCTACTGGGACATAAAGCAAGCCAGTGAATAATTAGTTATTGATGTCGTTATTTCACTGACCCAATAAATTTTTATTGGGGAAGAAAAAGTCATTATCAGAGATTGCAGAAATAGCCCTCAGACACCTTGTTACCTGGGGAAACTGGTTTTTAGGGGTAATTGTCATGGTTCAAATGGGTGCAAACTAAAAAATCCCCTGCAGGTGAAATGAGAATTAAAGCCTCCCCAGGCAGGTGTTCTAGTGACGAAATATTTGGACAAAACAGGAAGTGGAGTTCGTTTGTTTGGTTGCTTTTTATTTCAGACCTTTATAAAGCTCACATTTTAAAAGAAAATATCTGCAAGAAAGGCTTTTAAGGAACTCGAGTCTGCCTACATCTTTAATAAATTAATTGAGCATAGGGCCAAACCACAGAGTTCCTGAGCTAATTGTATTAAAAGCATCCTCCCAGCTCTATTTGGAGGCTCTGGACACCAGTGGCAGGGTACCTTTGGGTTCCGCCAGTGTCTGGTACAGCTCCTTTGCTTGCTGGCACCACAGCCCAGAAAGAGCCGGAGGTGCCATCTGGGCAGACAGAGAGCAACTTAGATGCCACAAAAATCAATAATAAACTCCCACATTTCCTGATATATAAGAAAGGAAGAAGGCCAAGGTGCTTGATGCTACCACATTACAGACACTAAGTCTTGTCAAAGAAGGAACTGGAAAATGCAATGAAATACAAGTGCCCTCAGGAGTATCTGTCGAGAAACTTTATGCCCATAATGTCTTCTGCTTTGAACCATAGTAAAGCAAGAGGGTGGCTGGCTACAAAAGGTAAGTTATTGCGACAAAAAGCACGTTTTTGGCAGAAAGAGGTGACACAGTGCTCCTCGTCCCAACACCTCCTGGCCATGGAGAAGTCTCCCTCTGCCTTCCAGGGCCTGAAAACTTTGCCATCTGTTCTCACTTGAGGAAAATTCTCGTTTTATCTTTTCCATTTGTTTTAAGCTGTTTTTAAACAGGAGAGGCTCAAAATACAGGCTGTGCTATAGCATATGATACAGTTAATTTCTCTCGCCATCTAATGTTAACAACATATGGAGGCTGGCCTGAGCTGCCAAGGACATAAATCTATCCTTGCCTCCTGGTTTGTTCACTGAATCTCCATTTTTTATTACTGCACATTCCTCCACTGGACTTCACCAAAACACCTGGTGGGGACCTTCCAGAGGAATGAATCTCACTGCACAAAAGAGATCCTCTTCTCTCCATTCCAAAAATAACCCCCCATCTCCCATCGATCTCCTTTCCCTCAGATCCAAATGCCCATTGCCACTGATAAAGCACATTCCATTAATAAAATTAACATTTACAGTGTTATACAAAGGTCTACAAAATACCATGTGTTTTGTTAATGTTGTTGAATTGTGGGTGATTTCAGAGCTCCTGGTGGCAAGGGACATTAGCATCAGCTAGAGCAAAATCAACTGCAGGCAGATATTGCGCAAGCTTCCTTCACCACTGTGCCAGCTGACCTCACCAGTTTGCTGCTGTTCTTTTCCCATGCCAAAATATGCAGTGGTTTTGGGATGCACACAAATAAAGTATCTCTTCCAACACGCTGAATTAACCGATGCTTGAATTCAAGTTTCCGGATGTTTACACAAAACTTGAGTGGCATTGCAACCAAAATCTGTCATTTCAAAGCTGCTTGTTCAAATGGTTATTGCTCTTTTACTTTTTATTAGTTACTGTAGAGAAATAGCAGGCGCAATATTGGGAAGCAAACTGCAATAACTATACTTTATGGAGCTGCAAATGGGCCTACAAATGGGCTCACTGGAAATCACTAGAAGGAGCAATGCTGAAGACTTGAAATAGGCATTTTTCTTTCACTTTCCAAGTGAACTTCAAGACAAATATGAATGTTTTTTCTGTCTTTTTATGGTGCCTTTTAGGCACTGTAAACATGAAAAATAGACACTGATTGCAGTCATGTGCATCTGGTCTCTAACAGAGCCTGTATGCGAACGCTAAAATGGAACAAAGTCCGAGACATGAAACCCACTTGTGACTCAGCTGAAACCAGATGCTAATTGATGCTTGTTTATTCTTCTGTGTATCCTGTCTCTTTACAACATGTTTAATGTACACATTTCATCTTCATTGTTGCAGTACCAGTATCTTTTAAGTCCGTCAGAGACGGAGGACTAAACTGTCACCAGTGGAGCTTGTGAGCCCCCGTCTATTAAAGCAAAATTTAAGTAATTAAAGTTTACTAAAGTCTTAGCTAACTGTATATGAGACAAACTCTGACCAGAGTTGTCTATAGAAGGTGAATCAGGAATATTTTCACAAAAAAACACCTGACTGTATAACCTTGAGCAGTAATTCTGGTTTTCAGCATTTACTGGGATAGCATATGAAGAACTGGATTATTAATTAGGAACTTCTTTTGCCATATTTTCCTGCATAGTATGAAGTCATCTGGGTTTTAGAACATGTAATGTCACATTTTAACTTCACATTTTTCAATCACTTTTGTTAATTATTTTGATTCAGGTTTGGGGTTTTCTCCCTTCAGTTCTAGTTCTCAATCCACTTTTCTGGAATGCATCAAGGCTAAAGAATATCAACATGCCATAAATATTATTTCAAGAAAGGGTCTTTTCTTTGTATGGAAAAATTAATCACAGAGTTTCTGGTGTTTGGAGGAAAACCCCAACCCTCAGGGGGGCAGGCAGAGGAGGAAGAAGCAGAAATGAGCACAGTTATGCCCCATCCAGACTGACACTGGGAATCTCTCCTTGTAAAGCATGACATGCCAGATCCAAACCCATCACTTTTGTGGTGCTCGGATGCATTTCACCTTTCAAAAGCAGTGACAGAAAGGATGCTATAGGCTGCAAATGCTATTTTTTCACTATGTCACAACAGTGCGAGCCCCAGCGTTTAGGAAGAGCTGTTTACTTTAGGCCTCAAAAATCTCTCATCAGCTGGAACAGACAGTACACACAACCATTTTCACTGCAAGGTCCCTATTTTTTTGGTGTTGATACAAGCTGCGGAAATACAGTGTACAGCCATGGTATTCCTTGGCTAGTGAGTTCAGGTCAAGCTCTTGCTGCATGAGTTGGGTCCCATCGAGCAAGGAGGAGGAGACGGTGGCTGTGGTGCAGAGGGCATGAAGAACTCTTTCTCATCCATGCTATTTGCCAGTGCAGAAAGGAGTCATGCAAATAGGTCACTCATTAAAAGTCTATATGGCTGAATTCAGGAAGCCTCCCCTCAATAGAACAGTGACAAAGGGAAAACAAAAAGAAGAAAAAGGTTATTGAGCCTTCTGGGTGGGCACAAACACAAAGCCCAGGTGCAGCATTACCTTCCAGATACCCATCCACACTCTCAGAGAGTGACCACTTATCATTTACCCTTGTGTCCACAGCTCTGCAATCCTTTCTGTGCCTCTTCACAGAAGCCCAAAGGAGGAAAACTTGACTACAATATTAAATGATCCACATGTGCTGTGTTTTCTTTTTAACCAAAACCACTATTTAAGATTTAAAAAAATGAGACTAAACCCCAGCCCTAGAGAGAGAGGCCTCTCTTCTTAACTGCCCCTCTCTTCCGAAGCAGGAGGACCACTTCCAAATGCAAAGCTAAGATTATGTGCTAACATTGGCAGGATTTGAAACCTTACAGCTTGTGAAACTATCTAAAATGTGGTCTTTTTGGCTGGGAAGGGCAAGTGTATTTGGTAACACACCTTTTATACTTGTTGGGACCAAGGGATATTTTAAGCTTGCTGCAACTCCCTTTCTTTGTATGGAAACTGGCCCACCAGAAGATGGGATGCGGAGCAGAATCAGCAGCGGGGAGGCACTCCTGCACTAACAGGGAGAAAATGAAATATTGACATGCACTTTCTGCTACCTGCCTGGAAGTCAGCATTTTAATTTGTATAGTGGTTTGTACGGCGGGTATAGGGCAGGTTTGAGCTTTCAAGTGGTGGTAGCCACTCCTGTTCCCCAGTGGCCACAATTAAATGCTCCTCGAGTCCTTTATCTTAACTGAAGTGTTTCGGATCACTCCTCAGGTCATGCAACAGACTAAAACATTCAGGCATAACATTCCAATTCACAGGAAAATCCTGCTTAGTTTGGAGCAATTGAATCAGTTTACCAGAGCTGAGAAAGGTAATCTACACAACTTCTGAAACAGCAGAGGGGCTACATGCAGGATTTTATGTGAGCACCATGATTTGTAATAGGTTTTACGGTTATTCCCATATTGCTGAATGAAGGAGTGAAGGACTAAACATAAGCACCAGAGCCCCAGTCTTCTGCGCCGCTTAGCTGTTAGGTCATTCTCTGGCTGTCTCCCCATGTCTGAACCTGGATGCAGTTTTGGCAAGAAATTCCAAAGTTCAGGCAGCATGGCTAAGACTACACCAAGTTTGACTCTTTCATCTGCTACTGCCTCAGTCCTCTGAACACTGTCTCAGCAGCCTTGGAACCACAGAGCACTATTGCAGACCATCTGTTTCACATTAGAAAAACATTGGTCTGCAAAGCTGCAACATAGGCCACATTTCAGATGCTTTGAACTAAAACATAAATGCAAAATAACATCCTGTCTTAGGATCCAACAACAGCCAAGGCCACGTACATGCAGCGTGGATGCAGCCAGCCTACTGCAGGTCTGCTGGATTACAGTAGTGTAGATGTAAGCAACTGCACCATTGGTTTTGGGGGCCTAGGGTCTCCTTCTGCAGCCGAGATTATTTAGCAGTGTACTAAGAGTCCCAGGCTGTCTCTGAAAATTGGTTTAATTCACGACAATGCAAGTTTTTGGGATTAACTTTTACTTGAGTAATTTTGAGAGGTCAACAGAATTTTGGAGAAAGGCTGAGAAAGTTGGGGCTGTTGAGACTGGAGAAGAGAAGGCTGCGTGGAGACCTCATAGCAGCTTTCCAGTATCTGAAAGGGGCCTATAGGGATGCTGGGGAGGGACTCTTCATTAGGGACTGTAGTGACAGGACAAGGGG
>JBCJKH010049488.1:7708-30888 GCA_039877255.1 Loriculus beryllinus
AGGATTTATATCTAATCCCCTGCATTTGAAACAGAAAACATGCAACTTCAGATCAAGAGCTGGGGCAGCAGCGCTCTAATCATGATAGAGGAAGCTGGAGCATAATAGTACTTGAATATTTTATTATGGTGTTGCAGGGAACAGTGCCAGGCTGGTTTTGACTTCTCACTTTATCCAAGTTGAACTTCAGTTATTATGATGTGCATTGTCTTAGTACAGGGGTAGTAAAATCCCAGTCATGCAGACCCTAGTGTTAACATAGCCAAGCTCAATGTAAAAACTCACAGTAAATCAGACTTGCTGCAGCCAAACCACATGTAAAAGCAAGCTGTGAAACGCACTCAACACCGCCAAACCACATGTAAAAGCATGCTGAAAACCACCCTCCACATAGCCAAATAATATATATGTGTGTGTGTGTGTGTGTGTGATGGAGAACAGTTGAGGTTTGCATGTTTATTGGAATAACTCAAGGTTGTGGAGGATCCCCTTGCACAAATCACCTTCTCTCTCACCTAGTGTTAGAGCAGCTCCATCCAACAATGCACGGGGTGGACACACTCTCATGTCCTAAGTCACCAGGTAGGAAAAGTGTCTCCAGTAGGAATTAAATACAGCACAGTGGATTTGGCATCAACCTGCTTCATGTTTGCAAGTAGTAAATGAGCAAAAGAATTGAGCTCAGAAAAAGCAAAAGACTAAGTTTTTCTTGTCAAATTCAAACAGAACTGATGATCTTGAGTTATTCCCACTAATACTTTCTATTAACCCCTCTGACCACATAGTCAGTCAAGTGCCAGTGCTGGCACCTGTGATTAATCTTGCTAGGTAGAAATGAGTAAAATGCAATTAGTAATTCCATTTTTAGTTGTTCTGACTTCAAAAAGCCATCTTAGAAGTGTTATTAGATGAGAGGGAAAATTACAAGAACTGAACTTCCAATTCATGGATGCTTCGTTAACTTGAACTGCACTGAGCTTTTAAATGGGTTCTTGTGACACATTTCATGTATTATCACTGCAGATAGTTGTTCATGAAGTATTGGGGGGGGGTTGCAGACTTTTTCCTCACAGTAGGTTTCAAAGCACTTTACAAAGGAGTTCAGGACTATCATTACCTGCATTCTACAGCTGTAGAACTGTAAGAGGGAGGCATGAAATGACTTGCCCAACATTGTACAGGAGGTCAATGTTGACCTCTGCATGGAACTCTCATCTTTTGAGCCTGCATTTCTACCTCCTGAATATTATTCTTGGTTATCCACTGTGATGGGAAGTCTCACTAACGGCTGCTGTCTCTTGCTAAATAGAAGTCAGGCTGTTTGTGGCAGCATGTTTCTTATATCAGTTTGAAATATCCAGTTCTCTGGAGCCAAAGGAGGCTTGTATTGGAAAAGTCTGCTCACAGAAGCTTGTAGAAAAGCATTTAAGGGTGTGCTCAACCAACAAGAGTTGGTTGTGCTTTTCTCTTGCACTGTTTTGTTTGAACATGTTGTTGACTGTGCCAGTAGGGAGTTTGGGAACTGACTTCTGTGAGATAATCCAGGATTCCTGGCCTTTGACACACAGTATGGTTGTTGAAATCAGGGGGTCATAGTTTTTCCCCATGTAAAACAGAAAGGCTAGACTGGCTTGGGTGGAGAAATTTCAGCATATATATAAGTTGACGGTTTGCCTAAGGAAGCAAACTTGGATTCAGTGTTAGGGGTTATTAATCTATTTAAACCACTTTTAGATTTTCAAATTAATTTACTTGATCAATAGCCTTTTCTTTTTCCATTTCCATTCCTCTGGCTGAGCAGTCTGTCAGGATCCCAATACCATAACTTATTTAAATGCTTTGCTAAGTTCTCAAAATGCAGTATTTGACAACTCATTTTTCTCTTGCTCATTCCAGGCTCGGCTTTGCATTCGTGCCTGATTGAAAGTTACCAGTAAATACAGAAGCATGGAGCCTGACTGGTGCAAAGCAGTTCAAGGATAAGGTAAGGTGCATGGCTGCTTGCCCACTGCATAGTCCTGGCTGATTCTTGCCCTGTTCTAGCCCCAGATGTTGGATATTGCCAAATGAAAAGAGAACTCCGGAGCAAGCCTGTGAACCTATTTTGCTCTCATCTACACTTTTTCTTCTCCAGTGAAGAAAGACCACATGTTCAGGCCTCTGAGCAGCTGACACTCTACCTATGCCTTTATTTTCTTAGCTTATGCTTTTCAGCTCATTAAGTCCCGTTTTCAGCTCCTTAATGGATTGACCAAAAGACCAGCAATTGCACCATCAGCCACTGTTAACTGGGCCTCTGCCCCAGGGCAATGCCATCCAAAATGGAAAGGAGGAGGACATGGGTATGATGAAGTTAGCTCTCAACATGGCAACTTTCCAGCTCCAGCAGAAGTCAGTACACTTAGTAGAGGCCCGATAATCTCATTATTATTAAGAGAAATATTATGGAAGAGTTGATATTTAAAAGCAGAACAGAAATTCTCTGCAATATGTTAAAAAGCTTATCAATGTCTCTAAGAAGTACCAAGTAGTTTATTCACCATTAACATGTGATATGCTCATTGAAAATATCTTCTCAGGACAACACTGACTATGACAGTAAAAATACTCAAAGTAATATATGAAATAAACCAGCCCAAGGTCTCAAAAACAATCTTATAAAGTGACATAATTATTTAGCACAGTGACAACTGACCAGAGGGAAGAAATAGAGAGCAAGGCAACAAGTGAGGGCGGTCAACTATTGCTATATAGCGTGAAGATCCAGGCTGAAATCCTGAATGCCAGTTTTTGCATTGATTTGATTTGGATTTTAACTGCTTTAAGAACAAGAGTAAATAAGTAGAGAGACTTAAAACACATTTAAGCGTTTGAATGTAAAAGATTTGCTTTTGCTGCCCATGATTATGCGTTTACATTCTCTTCGTTGCTTCATTATGCTGCTGCTCCCTGTTATATCTCTATGTATGCTTTTACATCTCATTATCTGATGTACTTTAACAAAATATGTGAGCTTAAGAACAAAAAGCCAAACAAAGCCCACATTTGCTCTTGCCAAATCTTATCTCTTTAATATAGAAGGATAATCTTGAACACAGCCACAGTGTGGTTAAAAATATTCCGTCTCTGAAAATTATACTTTATAATTGGCTTTTAACTATCTCCACCACTACGAGATCAACATGTAGAAGTATGTTCTTCTGCTTTATGAAGCTTAGAGGCTCTGCAGATCATAGAGTAGATTCATATCTCCCAAAATGCTTGTCACTTCAATACTCCATCAAATCACTGTGGATAGAATTAGGTTTTCCCACTTGTAATTCAGTGGGAAAATCTTTCCTGGATCTCAGCAAACGCCCCAAGCCAGGGACGGATTTGGCAAGGTCAGACTGAAAACATCTCTCCACACTTACTTAAAGCAAGGCACGGCTCAAACCCTGCTTTGTCCAGCTGTCAAAAGCCTCAAGTGGGAAGTTAGTTCGGTCACAAAGACACAGAGATTGATCAACTAGAAATACATGCATCGGAACTTTGGAGCGGAGGTGTCTCAGGATCCTCTTCTCTAGGCTTTTCAGCAACTATCCCTGCCAGAAATATAACAAACACCTATTCTTTTATTAGCCACTTTGGTATCAAATAAGACTCAGTTTGACAGCTCCAGCTTCTGGATTCCTGGTGCAGCAGCCTGCTTCTGCTTGTGTGCTCTTAAGATAGGAAGTCTGTGGGGGCAGAACCTGTTAAATACAGAGACACTGGGAACAATGGGTTCAGAAATGTCTCCTCTTCAGTGGAAGCTGGGAAAGAAAATTTAATTGACCTACTCTTCCCCTCTCATGAGTCTAGGAGAGAAAGCCCATGAGGATTACTTAGAGCTTTAGAGAGAGATAACTTAGGAGTTCAGAGCCACTGTGTCTGTGAAAGAGCAAGGCCACTTTTGTCATGCCCTGCTTGCCTTGAACAGACTTGGAAATTAAGCCTGGACCCCCCCCAAATCCTCCATGGAGAGAATGAAATCTGAAGGAGAAGCAGCACAGCCTGATCTGCTGTTTCTGGGTAAGAGCTGTAGAGCCAGCACTAAGGAAATCGTATTTCCTGATGTGTGAGCTGAAAAGGTGAAGCAGGGATGAAATAAATAGGAAATTCTATGAACACCCCCACACAGGGAGTTTTCTGACTTAGCTGCAAGTCAGAAGCAGAAGATATCTGCAAGGCTATCAAAATGGGAGTGATGTTCCATTTCCATCTAGCCTTTCATAAAGCCTATAGTGCTAGCATAGGTCAGACCTCAATTTAGGTGAGTGGAGAGATTCACTGATCTTGTCCTGTTTTGAATCAGGCACAAGAGAAAAAACACCCAAAGGATAAAAACATTTGATTAGCGGTTTCCTCCCTAGTTTAAAAATATCCTAACCTGATCAATGACCTTGATACAGAGATTTACTTTCACCTTAAGCCCTCCAATTTCCCAGCCAGCATTCAGTCCTTGGGATGTGCCCTTTGCCTTCATCCTTATTTCTTGGACAATCAAACCCATTTTTTGCCTGCTTTTGGGGCAGATATCCTCAAAATATAAACACTTGGGGAAAATTGGATGGATTTTGCTTTCAGAAGGGAAGATGCTCAAATAAAAAAGTGCTTTTGAATGTAAAGCCTCTAATTATTCCTGCTCTTTTTTAATATTTTTCCATTGTTTCATACAGAATTATCACATTTCCCGAAATATTTAATGGCCCCATTCTGATTCTTGAATAGTTTTATCTCCAAGTCTAGAACTTGTATTCTGCGTACTCCTGGAAACAATTGAACCTTCGACTATGAGGTCCTTGGAGACTACTTTATTTTGTGTGCCTCATCCACATGTTTTCTAGAATGATCACCATCAGACCCTCTTGAGAGGGAGGGGAGAGCTTGAAAGTGCTGCTTCATAATGGTGTTCTATATAGTATTCCCCAATGGCAGGCTTGCAGCACTGTTGAAAAAGAGGAAAAAAAGAGGTAATTATGAAACTTACATTAGTTAAAGCAGCTAATCAGAACAAAATGCTGATTTCTTTCTCCTGTTCTATTTCTCTTTGGATGGGGTGTAGTTGCTGATATGTACGCTGCTCTTCTAATCCTTTAATGGGGGCAAAGGCTTTTGAAGACTGTCTCTCAGAGGTGCTGTTACCTCTAGATATGCTTCTAATTTAACTTCTCATGCTGCATTACAGTAGCCTGAAGCAATTTTAGGTGTTGGGTTTGTGAGAAAAGCCCAATGTTGATGTTTATCAGATGACCTTTTAAAGGGTGATGTGGGGGTTATCCATTGGCATGATTAAGACCATATGTAGGTTGTTTTTCCCAGGCATCTCTTTCTGCTTTTCAAAATCCCATCTATTTTTACCCAAATTCAACCAGGTACCTTTCATCTCTGGTATGTTTATGGGCATTACAAAGTGAGACTGAAGCAAAGTGTTCCTTTGGAGTCATTTCTGTAAGGAAAGTCAAGAGAGCTTGAATGCATAGAGTGTCAACACAGTGCTATCAGCAATAAAATTCTACTCCCATTTTTGAACATTTCAGATGTTTACAGCCACTCTTCCTTTATCCTCTTTCCTCCATTACACCTTCTTACAAAGGCTTCTTGAAAGCCTATGGAAAAGTGAGTTTTTGAGGAATCCGTTATCACTGTTACAGAAAAGGCCAGAAGACAAAACTGCCTCAATGTTGTGCCTGTGAGAGTGTCATTTTTCTCTGCTTTGGAAGTTAGGTATTTCCCTGATGGCTCATTATCTTGGTAGAGGTCTTACTGAAGATCAGCTGCCAGAGTTTCCTGTACCATTGGCTGGGATTGAACAGAGAGATGGCATGGTAAGCTTTACTGCAAGGCAGAGGTATAATATGATGCTTAGATGTCTGTCAAGGAAGTAGGTGATGAGGATGGTATTCACAATAACCATGGAAGAGGAAATAGCCAAGTACCTTTAGAAGAGGAAATAGGGCAAGTACCTTAAGTCTTTAGGTGTAAAAACTGGACTTTTAAAGGACTTTTCCAATGAATCAGGACCTACTCACTTTTGTTCATGTAAGTGGTTGTTATCACTCACTATTTTGAGGTGAGGTTACAGCATAGATTGTATAAAATACATGCACCTTGGTGCAGTTAATACTAAGAATCTGGTGATATTGTCACGTTTTTATGCCCCAGATTTTTAGTTCAATATTGGGAAGCCCTAACTTCTGTCACCAGCCATCCTAGTGCTGGGACATGTTTAAAAGATACATGGGAGAAGAAAGTCAAACCCAAAGGTTATCTATATATTGCGTTCAGAAGGAAATGATAGCAAAAATGGTATGTCTGATGCAACAAAGGTTCTTTTCATGTTCCAAAAAATTAATTTCTGACGACTTATTTAAGCTTCTAAGTATTATATGTTTTTTATAAAGCTTGAGTTATGTGAAGGCACACTGTAGCCTGTGTACTGTACTTAATATATGGTTACACAGTGAAATGTTGGGCTTGTGACACAAGATACTAAGGCAAGAGGAGCTTGTGGCACTCACATCCATTTAAAATGCTATGAACTAGTGATGTCTTATCAGAAAATGAAGCACTTGTTTCCCTGCGATTAGAATGCTTGTATCAGGGCCCTGAGAGCACAAACAGGCTGTGATCTTCCTGCTCTCTTAGGGAGCTTCCCCAGGGCTCCCCTCACTTTGCCCATGGTCCAGAACCCTGTTTCAGCCCCGTTGGGGACTGTCAGTCCCCTATCTTGTTAACATGTGCCACTTCATCACCATCTACCATCAAGTGTCAGATTCAGGTCACAGTCAAGCTACTGCACATCAGAGACACTGTGGTAGCTCATCCTACGAGTCCTTCACATGGCAAATGCAAAATCCCAGCTTCTTTACCTCTCTCCCCTTGTGGGGTAAAGCAGGTGGCATTGCTGGCGTGTCCTGCAGGCTGGGAAATATGCACATGAGCAGTCACCACAGCACAGCCAACATGCACTTACATGTTAAGCCACAGGAATGTGATTATGAGGCAGAGCTTTTCATCGGCTTATACTACAAAGGCAAAACTCTGCCCTCACTGAAGTTGGTGGCAAAACTCCTGCTGGCTTTGACACAGCCAACACACTTTACCCTTCTGATGGCCAGCCCCTGAACCTGCATGCCTGGCTGCAAAAGGTGCAGTTCATGACTTACCTGTTGCAGGTGTTTGTGGAGCTTTTAGGAGTTTGAAGGAGTTTGTGGCAGCACAAGAACCAGGAGAGCACCAGTCAGGTGTTGCAATTTCCATTGCAGTCACTATAGCTACTTAGCTTAGGAAGCAGTACATAGGTAAGGAGTTTACTGGAGAGGATTTATGGATCTCCCTTAGTTCACATGTATGGATCATGTTCAAACAGCATGGGAATAGCTTGTCTGTAAATTCTAGCAATAACAGCTGTGAATAATACTATCCTGCCAGTTGTACTCTTCTCCCTGCTTTTGTTCCTCAGTAGCTCACAAAAGCAATCAACATCAAATTGAGGGTGGAATTTAACATGGGGATTTGGACTTCTTAATGTGAAAGAAGGCTTTGAACAAACTTAGTCTTAGCAAATAGCAGCTAATAACAATGATAACAATAATAGAGATAAGCCGATTCATATCTCCCCACCCAAAATATTTATATAATGAATTAGTTAATTGTATTTTATCATCTTGTGATGGGTGGGTGGCTAGCCTTTGCTTTGCAGCAGACCCAGGGGAGCTCTTGTGCAGCCTGATGCCAAGAATATGTGTTATTTCATATTCCGTTATTTGCTTTGGGTTTTAGGTGGTGAGAGCAAATTCCCCTGCAATCAGCCCTAAGTGGTTTTGCAGGGAGCAAGTCTTGCGGTGCTTGAACATCCCTTATTGAGGAAGAGGGAGGGAAATCCCTTTATCTGCTTCTTGTAATTCAGATATTTACCATAGATCTAGAGAGAAGCATTTAAAAAATTAAAAAAGCAAGCATTAGAGTGTACAAAAATTAATTCTGGTGTCATTTTATCTGCCTAATTGGGCCTAAAAATAGCCTGTGGGAAGGAGGACCAGCAGCCTTGAGTGTCTGAGGCAATTTGTATCAATTATTTCCCAATGTACCAGTCAGAAGTGAAAGCCCTTGCCTGATTGCCTCCATTAGCCAGGTGTCAGAGCTCTCTGTTTTCATCTGGGGCTTTGCTCTGGGAGCAGTGTGTATGTACTGAAAGGCACCGAGGAGAAACTGGGGCCTTGGCTGAGCCAGGAGGGTGTCCAGAGCAGCTCTGCGAGTGAGGTTAGTGCCTTCACTCCTCTGTCATCACCAGTCCCTGAGAGCAATCACCACCCACCAGCAGTTCCTTGAGATAAGACCGAGCCAGCTGGGAGAAGAAAGCCTTTGATATTTCCCTGCCTTGCTGAGTAAGTATGCCATAACAATACTTTGAACTTTTACAGCACCTTTTCATACCAGGGGCTGAGTGCTCCACAAACATTCATTCCCCAAGCCTCATACCACCCATTGGAGGAAACAGGGCTTTTATTGTACCTCTTTTTATAAGCCAAATCTTCCAAAAAGCTCAGTATCCATTTTGCCTGTGCTGGAGATCTCATTTTCTATGAAAGATGTCCAATATCTAAGTTGCCACTTTAGATGGCCACGGCCAATATTGGTAACATTTACCCAACTCCTGCCCCAAAATGCTTGCATCCTGGACTTGTGTAGGTGCGTGCACATAAAGCTCACTCGTAAACTGGTTGTCTCCCATTTATAACCCACAGGGATCCTCATGAGCCTCCTGATGAGATTTTTTCTGACAAAGCAGAATTCCATCTAAACCACTCTGGTTTTAGTCAGGCTTTCCTGTTGTCTGCAGCCATGCTTCTTAGCTAATGTAAAACTTCACAAGAAAAATAGATGTATTTATTTTGTTCATTAGATCTGTTTTCCATGATGCTCCCATACTCAGAAACAGAGCAAGAACATACTTGTTCACAGTTATATGCAGGCATACAATAGATAAATAGAGATGCAAAATCCCAGATAGGCATTGTATTTTGCTTTGGTAAAGCATGCAACAGGATTAAACCTTGATTTTCATCTCCTGTCTGTTTTCTCAGTGAGAAAATACAGTTGAGGCCAATTCTGGAGTTGATCTGTCTCCATGGAAAGTTGATTTTAAAGTGGTGCCAAATGTCAGTGAAGAATCACTGTGAAAGTTTCCACACTCAGAATAACAGTGTCTTGTAGGGAGGGTGAGCTAAGAGTGCACTCTGCAGCCCACAGCACAGTATGCATGCCTTCCAGTTACTGGTCCATCCAGGGAGTATACACATTTTCATTTCTGTAAGGACACCATATGTATAGCAACCTCAGCCTCCATGGGGTAAGTCTATCTGTTACCCCATGTTCAGCTGGAGCATCCAAAGGGGGAAGACCTTAAGCTTTACCTGGGACACAGCATTTGAGTCCTGCTCCAAAGTACAACAATCCACTGATGCCCTCAGCTTTCATTTCTCCTGATGCTACTGAAATTCAGTTCATCCCCTTGGCCTGTTTAATTTTTAGGCACCATAGCTATGTTAGTTGCTCCTGGGAAATGTAGTTGTTAATTGTTCCTCTTCCTGAAGTATGCTGAAGTATATGGTCGTTCACATCCCATGAATTAGAGGCATATAATTCATATGCTTGTTGCAGTGACCCTGATGTATTACAATTGAGAAGTACATTTCAGACTTACTGCTTAGCCAAGCTTCTAATCTTTTGAGATTTGCCCATCACAAATCATAAGTACAAAGTGGGGGGAAAACGAGGAAATGCAGAGTTATAAAGCCAAGCTAAAATCTGTCAAATATATCATCTCTTCAAGTAAGGCTGGGCTAACGTGGAAAACAGGATACAGCATGATGGTTGGTTGAACTTCCTTTAACATGTAGCCCTGGGAAAAAAGAGACACTAAATCCTAAATTGAAATGCAGTATTTGAGCTGTTTAAACAGCCTTTGAACTGATGGAAAGATGTGTCCTCCAAATCACTTCTCTTGTAATTCAACAGCTGCATTTCTCACAGCTCATGTCTCAGAGTGGACCAGCAGAGGTGACTGAGCATGTAAGAATAACAGTGATAGAAGGTATGTATGGAAAGTGCTAATCTTCTGCCAGGTGTATAGGTATGTAATCACTTAGCAGATCACTTAGGTATGTAATCACTTAGAATCCTGAATTCTGCACAGTCATTCATTTTAAAACAGAGACCAAGCTGACTGTTGCCATGAAACTCTGACCGGTTTATGGGTCAGCTTTAGCTCTCAAAAAATCCTCATAATTAAGGTGGAAGATATTCGACTTGTGTAAATCAGAATGGCCCCAATTTCCTTGCAGCTCAGAGTGCAGCTGAGCATCAGGTATTCCAGTGTCCTCTAACTTAGCTTCTCTGTCACTGCCACCAAATGGTAATTGTCCTCCCTCTGGACAGTCAGTGTATCAATAAGGCAACCAAAGGTGAAATGGAAGAAATCAATCTGCCTCTCATTAGTAAGACGAATAGAAGTATGCTGCAGAGAGAGATCGATGAAAGAGTGAGAAGATGTGTTAAGAATTGGTTAAAAGAGAGATTGAAAAAGGAAATTAGTACTTTTTCAGATAGTTTAGAATAAACTTCAGTGTAGTTTTTGGGTGTCTCATGTGAACAGTGTTACATAGGTTCTTGGTAAAATGAGTTCAAGGAAGATATCCCATGTCAGATTTTGAATAAGGCAGCTGCTTTTATGTTGTTTGATTTCTTAGAGCTTTAAAATAATAACCACACATTTTTCATATAATGAGCATCAGTGTATAGATGTGTACTGAAACGGAGCTGCTGAACATGCACAGACATTCTATAGATATATGTGTATGTACATGTATACTTGCCTGCTCTGAGACACACAGAAGAACACACAAATAGCACACGGCCAATTGCATGAGAGCCACTTATGAATATTTATGTCCTCTTTACTTCTAGGTAGCATGTTTCTGTAACACAAATTACTTGCAAGGAGCAAAAAGTGATTTGTCTAGAAGCAGAAATAGAAATGAGGAAATATTTCACTCCAGATGCAGTGACAAGTGTATTATTGAAGTAGTTCTGGAACAGCTCATGTGGACACAAGACACAGTACGGCTGTGCTGCTGGGAAGCCACATTTCTCAGGCCGAGCACCTTGCATTTTTCACAACACAAATATGGCATTGGTGCTTCTGGGACACAGGCCAGCTCATTAAAATGTGGTGCTCAAGAGATGGAGGAAAGGCAATTTGCCACGACACCTTTTACATCTTGCTGCCTCATTCACTGCTGCAGTTACAGATGGCCAAACATTTGTGTCTTAAACATTTATCTTGCAAAGTAGACTTTTGTATAAAAAAAAAAATATTGAGTGCTGCAAAATGTTTCCCTTCAATTTAAATCTTCATCTTGTTTCAATTTTTAGAAAACAGTTTGAAATTTCAGATGTTGGTGTTTTTCCTCCTTTTCATCACCTTCCTTCTGTCTCGCACTGTTTCTGCACACAGTAGATGTTTGCCAAGGCTGGAGGATTTGGGGGAGAGAGGTTCATTTTCTCTTCTTTTTTTCCACTTTGTAACTACTCAAACTCCATCGTCAGTGAAGTGCATTCAGAGTCTGACTAGCACAGGTTCTCAGCGTCTTACCACACCTTTACCTGCTCGGTAAGTTTTCTGAAGCTTGCAAAATTACAAAATGGATGTAAAAATTAGTGAGCATTTCTTAAAATTTGGACATTCTTTCTTTTTTTCCTGCAGTTGGTGGCAGCTGGAAACTATTATCAAGGAAGAAGTGAAAAATTCCACAAATATTTTGGGCGAAAGAATGCACTTTGTCCCAATTTGAACTCAAAGTCTGAACCGACTTCAAACTGAAATGAGTCTTCTAAAGACTCCGCTAATTATCTCTGTGCCTTGTACATGCAAGTTGAGAGCAGGGTCTTGACAGCCTTTGGCTGCAAAGCAGGGTTTCAAGTTCACAAGAAACCTTGTCTCCTCACAGTTGGGCTACATCCTGAGACCCAAATGAGTAGCTCTCAAATTCCTGGTGAACTGGAATCTCTGAAAGTATTTTCTTATGACTACAGCAGAGCATGTTGCTTCTAAAATAAAGCCTGTTTCCTCAGAGCTCCAGATTCCTAGGCCTGCAGCAGTCCTCAGGGAATCAAGATGTACATGTTTTGAGAGGTACCGAGTTTATTTTTTGACAGGATTTGTTGCCAGGCTCAATGGCAGCATATAGAATCCAAGAGGAGCTCCTTCGGCACAGAAAATCTGTACTTTACAGCTTAACTTTGCCTTCTCAAAATGGAGTGTCTGTTTAGAGTCACCAAGATCTTTGTTTAAAGATTATATTAGACATTTTGATCAATTCTAAGGCTCACAGTGAGGCTTATAAGTGTCTTCTGCTTTTGCTTTTTACCTGTTGGTCACTGTTTTATGGTCACAAACTAGTTCAGAGGTCTTATGTGAAAAGGGATGGATTCTGTGTGGCCTTCCAGAAGGTTTGTAATATTAAGGATAAACCTTCTTAAGAGAAAGAGCAATCATCTGATGACAAGTATTTATTCCCATTGGATAATGTTCAGAGAAGTGTGTCAGCTGCTCGAGCACACAAGATCAGGCTTTTATGTGGGTCTTACTGTGATGGATGGATCTTACTTACTCATGGATGAAGCTCTTTGAGAATGGTTCTAGAAAGCCGCTGTCACATTTCTCACCATGGTTATACACTATGTGCACAAGGTGGCTTATGACTGCTTTTGCCAGATTCTTATAATCTGTGGCTGTTATGAGCAACTGATGGGTTTTTGGCTATGTGAAGATAGGAAAGGCTGCCAGCGGTCCGACTCTGCCCATGGCTGCATGCATCAACCCAAGCGCAGCCGGGCTTTGTGCTCAGTTGGGTTATGAGCACAGGGTGGTCACCCCGCCAGGAATGGTGGCAGCAGCCTCAGCAAGGGAGGAAACGCAGAACAATCAGCAGGGAAATCCAACCCAAAATAAGAAGCTGACCTCCACAAAAGAAAGGTCACTGCTTGAAAGCCGCTATTTGAGAGCCGGGGGCTGAAAAAGAGTGAGCAAAGGAGACTCAATGCCTCTGCCCTTCCAAAGAATTCCTTTTTTTGTGAGTGAAACAATGCGAGAGAACAATGCAAATAGTTGCACTGCTTTCGAGGCAGTAGATTAGTGGGGTTTTTCCCTTATAGAAAGTAAATTGGAGCTGCTTCCATAAACAATAGGCATTGGCTGCAGAAGAAAGTGTGAGCTTTTGCAAAAGACTTAAAAATAACCAAGAAAAGCAAGGAGCCTATTGGCAAAGCGTTGTGTTTTCTCGGAATAGGAGGGAAAATGCGATGCAGCCTCAACGTTTGAGGAAGAGAAAGGCTAAGAAAGCAGATTGGGAGACATAATGTGGTAAGCTTCGAATGTGCCAGATTTTGTTTTAGAAGCCTGTGTTTGATGAGAGGTTACCTCATGATGGGAAGAGTGAAATGGATCACGGGCTTTGCCAGCTCTTTCCCCAAACATTTAAAATCCTTCAAAATATTGCTCTGCAGGAGATCAGCTTATTCAAACACATTATACTGCCAGGGTCTGTGTCCCAACTCGGGTTGGTGCTTAAAGCTGCCCAGAACTGAATATTCATGAATTCCAGGCAAAAAATCATGGCTTGCTGTGGTCGTGCAGTACCTGGCACAGCGCACAAGAGCACAGCACTAATAAAACCCACCCCAAAACCCAAACGCATTAACCTCAGCAGCTTTAACTTCTTAAAGGCATGGACTTTGGTTTATCTAGTACTAAACCCCTGTAAGTTATGTTGGTGGTGTTGACTGATTTCTGACCCCTCTAGTTACACTAGTGCTAGCATTGTGGCAGCTGCAGTTCTGCTGCAGAGGTTCTTGTACTGGAAAAGCTTATTTGATTTCTCTGAATGAAAATAAGATGCCCAGTATGTCCCAGTACAGAGCATTAAACCATTGGCTTCAGTAAAGAGGATTTGGTGCTTCAAAGCAGCAATTTTGTATTTTAATGTAGGCAAGACTCCAATGAGGCAATAGCCACAAGTATGTCAATAATACAGCCAAAAGGCCTTTATCAGATAGATCCTGAGTCAAAAAAAAGAGACTGATATTTTTGTGCTTGTTATCTATGTTGATAAATGCAAGTTTAATTACTCAGTATAGCTTTCATTTGGACCAAGTGGCTGTAGGTTGTTTTATTTCCTACTCTCATTAGAAATACAACATTGCTGAGAATCAGCTGAAGTTTAGAGGTACTTCATTATTAGTGTCCACTTTTCCTGTCCCTTGTGGCTGTGCATCAGTCTGGACGTTTTAGTTTTCCTTTGATTTCTCTGAAGTACAGAATGACTTACAATGGCTTTGGGGATATAAGTTTTATCCTGTAAAGTTTCCTGGCAAATTGCTGCATCAGTGAAAAGTTCATAATAACTGGCCGTCTGAACTTACTTTATCAAGCTTGAAGCTGAGCAGGGACAACTGACTAGGTTTCTTTATGATAAACCTCAGGGAACAAGTTAACTAAAGGGATTCAGATCTTCCTCCCTCTGAGGGGATGTTACAGCTTGAATTCTGGCCCTGACTGCTCTCCTGGGCAGAGCAGCCCTTAAATTCAGGATCACACCCCTTGGTTCCCTCAAGTCAGCACAGATAGTTCTTGTGGAGTCCCTCCCTCAGATCTCTATGGGATAGACACATACCTGCAGCCTTTTTCCTTGGGAAACATAAGCTGGAGTGTATAGCTGTTAGCAGAAAACTTCGGAAGAATGCCTCTGTCAGAATTTGGGATTCAAGGGCAGGCTGCAATGGCAATGCTAACACAGTCCAAATGGCTCACTCGAATCTCTTCCAGGCTGGTACAGCATCAAAGACTGTCGGTGGTGATGAGTGGATGTGCACAAGCCTCTGCTGACAAGGGCAATGGTACCAACCCTGGACCAGATGAATACATCCACAGCATGGATGGAGTCTGAACTAACTCTGGCATATGGAAATAGTTCTCTCCAGCTTATCAGTTGGGTAAATTGTCCAGAGGCTAACGAATGTGTGCTCAACACGATCAGAAGCCATTTAAACGTCCAGCACTTTCAGAGCTAAGGTAGCATTCAGCTCTTTTCTCAGGCACATAATGCTCTCTCCAATAGACAGTATATTTCTTGGAGGTCCTGACCACCATGCCACGTGCATTAGAAAACCTGGCAGGTGTTCGAGTCATTGTGAAAGGGCTGCAAGTGGGTGGCTGTCAGGAAAACACAAAGGTTTCAGTAGTTTCTGAAGCCTGAGGAATAGGAAGGGGTCCCTGAGCTAAGCAGGAGCAAGCACGGTCATACAGATGTTATGACTGAAGGTAGCTCTGGTGTTTAAGAATAGGATAAAGAGCACTTGTACAGGAGACAAATAACCCTTTATCTAAGACATGGCCCAGGGCACCACGCCACGCTCTCACTTCCAGATTTGGAAATGTTCTGTATGTCACGATGAAAACTTTTGACAAGTAAGATTTCCTCCTCAATACACGTGAGTGGCACCTGGCAGTCGGTGCACTGCCATCATGCTAACCTGTCCTCCTGTTTCTGCATTCACAATGCTGGAGCAGCAGTAAGGAGAAGCTGCTTTACCCCATTGGGTTGTGGCAGGCAGCACAGCTTGTGTAGATACCTCAGCAAGCAGTCTCCAAGCTCCTGCAAGGTCTGTATGCGCCAGGACTGCTGGACAGGGCCTCTCAAGAGTGTGAGCTGTAATGATTGAGACCTAAGGACCTCGCACTGTCAGCTTTGAGAATAGCAATGACTCCCAACCATTTCTTCTGTCTACACTTCCAATGCTCAATCAGGGTAATTACTGCTGGGCCTCTGCCCATCATGTTATGAAATGCTTCAGAGGTTAAGGGGAAAAAAAAAGATCAAACTGTGGTCTAAACCACAGGAGGAAGGCGGCATCTGTCAGGACAAGCTCTTACCAGAAATGGGATAAAGAATCCTTGTTTACTAAATCTTTCAAGTCTGTAGCTAGTTCAAAGACACCTCACAGCACTCCTCATTAGAAGAGCAAAAGAACAACTGAAAAGTGTTCAGCTTAACTAATTAAAAGCAGTAGCTTTGTGTGCTGTGGTGTGGCAGGAATTAATGTGCTGGAGTTTTCTCTTTTGTGTCTACCAATGGTAGAGGCAAGTTCTTTGCGAGGTGATAATTCTGCCCCTTTATTGGAATGTGAGCAAAGGGAAACTTGCTCCATTGGATTTGGATTTATTCACATCATTTGTAAACAGTGTTAACAGAAAGATAACGCATGCAGTGAGTGCGTCATGAGTTACCATGAGTGATAAAAGATCTTAAGGCAGTTAGAAGACAGTTTTCAGCACGTTGTTTTATCTTGAAGATGTATTCTTGAAGTAGTATCTGAGAGGAGAAAAGAGTTAAAATAACATTTCAGTCCTATGCACAGAAGATTCACATGGAAGCAAAACACAGCTGAATTGTGTCATTCACCCACAACATGGTGGAGAGCATATAGGGGCTGTAGCGATAGGACAAGGGGTAATGGGTTTAAACAGGGGAAGTTCAAGTTCAATATAAGGAAGAAGTTCTTTGCTGTGAGGGTGGTGAGGCACTGGAATGGGTTGCCCAAGGAAGTGGTAAATGCTCATCCCTGGCAGTGTTCAAGGCCAGGTTGGACAGAGCCCTGGATGACATGGTTTAGTGTGAGGTGTCCCTGCCTATGGCAGGGAGCTGGAACTGGATGATCTTAAGGTCCTTTCCATCCCAAACCATTCTGTGTGTGATTCTATGGTATTATTATCAGTCAAGTGAAGACGACAGAGCAGTGCAGCAGCTCTTCCATTTAGCAAACACAGAATAATAACAGATAATCACCCTTTTCTGGAGGTAGGGTTGGGAACAATAACCTGCAGGGGCTTGAAGTTTCTTACAGCCGGGTCTCCTCCTGAGCCACAGCTGATGTGATACCTGCCCCAGGATGGCCACTGCTCACTGATTTCAGTGGAAACTAAATTGCATACAACCATGCTACAAAATCACTAGCTTAGATCCCACTGAAGCACGGCTTTCGCTCTCAGGCAAAGAGAGCCCCTACTCAAGCCTTGTATAATGAATCCCCTGCAGAACTTATGAATTAATTCTTTCCACTTCTTTTATTTCCAAGGAATATCAGTTGACATTCATAGCCATTCACAGCCCTTCCAGTGGTCCCCAAGCTTCGTATTACACCTGAACAGTCATTTTCATTGCCTGCATCTGGCCTGTACTTCAGCCTAAGGGAAAACCTACATGTTCACTGAGTTTTGGAGAAAAACACTGGGCCCTTCAGCCGTAAATCTATCTTGTGTTATACGTCTTCAAGGTTCATTCATGTTATACTTTGCAAAGGACAAAACAACGTTGCTATTTATTGAAAACAATAGTGCTCTCATATATTTTTGATGGGAAAAATGGCACAGGGGTGATGATTACTAAATGTAACTCCCACGTCTTCCCCAGGGCCTGGCAGAGCAAAGTGGAGCTCAGCCACGGAGTCTCCCTGATCCTTCCATGGATATTGGCATCTGCAGCACCTGGGGTCCACAGCAAACCTCCTTCCTCCAGAGGCCAAGAGCTGAGCCTGCAGTTTCAAGCAGGGTAATCCTTTCTGAGACAAAACCAAGCGCTTCCTAAGCGCAGCTGTTTAAGATGGCTCAGAAGCAATGACAAGAATGTGGTTAAAAGTTTGCTCCATGAATCCAGCTTCTGCACAGCTTCTGCACCTTTTGGTAAAACACCAGTCATAGAATCATAGGAAGATAAGGTTGGAAAGGACCTTAATATCATCTAGTTCCAACTCCCCTGCCTCAGTCAGGCGCTTTGTATTCTTTATGATTCACGTTTGTGTTTCCAACCTAATCCCTCCTTGTGCTATTATTTGGCAAAAAGATATATAGGAGACAAACTATACTTATTTAGGGGAAGCCTTATTTTTATCTTGTTCAAAATGCATACTGCGTGTTTTCAGGCCCATAAACACAACGAGGTCAGAAACCAAGAGTTCCAAAGCTTGTACTGCAGTTATCGGCAGCACTGATTTTTCCTGTGCTTTTTATTAACTATGCCCTGCGGTACTAAGCCGGCATGTTACAGGGAGTGGAAGAAGCAGATCTGAAGGTGCTGGGTACAGCACAGAGCTTTTTTGCAGCCTGCAAACACTGACTTTGCCCTACAAACCGGTCTGCTGTTGCCATCTGCTGGAAAAATCCTCATGGAGTCAAATATGGTGAGGAGGAGTTTATCTGTTACTGCAGAAGTAGTTGAGTCTTTTTGTGCTTGTTGTGATGGGCTTCTTCCCTACAGGTCCTGTATGATCTGCTAAAGAACTACATACATACCAGTCAGACACATGTACACTGTAGTCTGGTAAGAAACTGCACAGCACTGGGCACAGTGTGATGTCTTATATATTCTCAACTGCACTGACTTGTTTCACTGTGCAACCAAGACTAAGGTAAGAGCAAAACCATTCCTCCCTGAAATGCCTCCTCCTAGAGAACCAAAACGTATCCTTCCAAAGGAAATTATCCTTCCTGTCTCTTGCTACTCTTCTGTTTGTTCCCTTTGTTGCCATACCAGGCTGCGACCTGAGCTGTGTAATGTCACAGAGACCACACAAACTTTTACCCAAGGAAGAGGCCTAAAGCTCCTGTCCCTCTCTGCATATTAAATCTACACTTTATTTCTGTTTCTACACTATTTTCATTTATTTCTCTCTTAAATTATTGTGCCCAGGGGAATATTTCTGCAGTCTGCTCCTATGGGATTTTCAGACACATGGGATGTAATTTTCTTCTCCCTCAGATAGCTTTTACTCCCAGTAGGAATCTGTAAAAATCCTTTCATTTCCTTAAGGATTCCATGGCTTATTATTCTGTAAAACATAAAAGCATATAATACTGTGGGATGGGTGACATCTCTTCTTTCTTGGAAGCAGCTTTAAGACAGACAGGTTGCTGGTTGCCACAGGCATTCTTAACACTGTGTCATCAGGCCCCAATCTAATCTATGAGGTGTAATTGCCATGGTGTTAAATCCCTTGCTGGTGGCTGATCACCTCCAGCTCCTGGGATTGCATGAGTCTGAGCTGGTGCTAGCAAAGGCAGGAAGATTTTAGAAACCTCTCTGCTGTTGACAGGGTTTTAAAATCTCGTACTCAAAGTAGAAGTCAATGGGGTGTGAATCCACCCACAGCAAAGCTGAGAATAACAGGACCTGTGACTGTTCTGTCTGTAAGCTCCACTTACACTGCCTATAAACTGTCCTGTAACATGCCTCTGAATTACAGAACAAGGGATATTTAAGGCTTAGACCCTGGCCAGAGGTGCTATGAGCTCTTTCATGTAGCATGGGGAATTGTCAATGCCATTTTACCAGGTGGAGAAGGTTTAAAGCCAAGTTAGCCCAGACCCCAGACCATACTAGCTATGATCATTGGTGTCTAGTTGGCTCAGCATGGGGACAAAGACAGCTTTACAAGCCTATTATTTAAAGAACCTTTATGCAGAGCTAAGCATCTTCAGTTATGGTGATCCCACTGATTTCAAACTAAAACACACAGACCCCAAACGTGTGGCTTGTAGGACTTCTATTATGACATAGCAAAGACTTTGCAGCCTCTCTGTGCCATCCATACTGTTACTTGGCGCGGAAGTTGTATTGGTGATATTATGAAGTCATGTCCTCAATGTGCCTCTTTTTATCTTGCCATTCATGATGCCTGAGGTTGACTTGTCCTAGTTAGAGTTCTGATGTAGAGGAGCTGAATTGCCAACTCATATGGAAGTTTGCACACACTGCGGAGTGACTTATCCTATCAAACTTCTGTTACAGCTTTCTGTGGCTCTACTTTATGCAGACTGACAGGGCCCCATTGCTGGTAATTCTTGGTTTTTGCAGTAGTGTGGAAATGCTACCTTTAATGATACTCTGATGATTAAAAACTGGTCTTAAAACTGTAAAAGTTATCTAAAATCATGCCTGAAAGACAAGAAAGAAAAGGGCAAGTAGGTACGATGCTGCTTGCTTTTTCTGTAATTACTTCTCATTTGAGGATTTCCTGATGGGGATTTGGTTTTGTGTACATGTTTAGTGACCCTTAGAGGATATCTTCCCGCATGCTTTTGAGCCTTTCCTTGAGCCTGTGCAAGCCGCTTGTGTCCACACCATCCCTCAGCAATGACCTCCATCTGCCTTCAAGCTATTTCATTAATAACTGCCTTCTTTTGTTGTTTTGGACTCCAGCACTCTTTCTCAGTACCCCTTTTTCTTACGTTAACAGTAATGGTGAACATCTTGGCTTTCTTCTTGCTTCTTTTACTCAACTGGTTGCTTTTAGGACAATATAACCATACATTCATCTTCTCATTGATGGTGAAATCAACCTGTTACAGTATCTATGGGAAGCTGAGCATCACGGTATTGAGCAAAGCGAATGTTCAACTGCATTTTATCATTTGTCACTGAAATTTGCCAGTCTCATCTTTTGGCTGTATTCCCAGTGGTCTTGCTGATGTCCTGAGGAGCCACCAGTGACCACGCCAAGGTAGTAGACACTCACTATACCTACATTGTGACAAAGGACAGTTGGCTGTGCTTTTGATGACTTTATTTCCCTGCACTTGTAGCATGCAATTACCATTTGAAAACACTTGCAGTGACAAATTCTTCCTTCAGAATCTCTGCAAAGCAAATATTAAAGATCATTAAAGATGATGCACCTCTCTCCTACAGATGACCTCTCATTCTTTACAGCATCAGAGGCATAAATCTGCTCGTGTGCCCAGCTTTATCAAGTTCAGTGGGAGCCAATGGTATTTAGGTGCCTAAGTACCATTGAAAACCTATGTGCAAGCTCTGCATGACAATGGTGACTTCTTCCTATCATGCGTGCGGCTGCCAGCACAGCAGAGCTGGATTTCCTCTGTACCAGGCAGGCACCAGTGAAGAAGAAACCCCTCTGTAGCTGAAGCAAAGGCTGCTGCTGCAGCCTGTGTAACCTGTCATATAGCCTGTGAGGCAGGAAGGCCTTTTCCATCAAGGGCTAATAGCACTAAAAGGTCTTTTGCAGGAAAACCAGAACAATGGAAAACCAAAGTAACCTTCAGTTCTCTGCGCAGATTTGGGAATGAATGGAGGAGGAGCAGGGTTGGCCCAGTGCCACAGCTCTGCATGCAGTGAGGATGGAGAAGCTGTGATAACGTGTCTCCTTGGCTGAGGCTTTCAAAATAAGACACTGACTTTTTTGTTGTTTTTTTCAAGCATTACATAAAAGTTCCCTTTAGAAGGCCAAAGGCAGCTGTTTTCTTAGGACAAGGAAGTCAGGAAGAGGCAAAGCAGGCAAAAACATCAGATAAGTCTGGATAAAATGCTTGGCTAACCTATTTTTCCCCCTCATAAACAGCCAAGTTTGAAGCACTCTGCAGAGCTGTGCCTCAGAGGAAAAGCAGAGCCAACCACTGAGAAATTACATCGGTGCTCTGGGAAGGACCACTGCTCTCACCGCCTCGGTGTGGAAACTCTTGAGGTCCCATTTCTTGTGGTGGGAGCATCTCTCCTCTCATCCAGGCAGCCCAAAGGTCTTCTAAAAAGCCTGGGTCTCTGCCAGCATCTTACACAGCACCTGGATGTTGGCAAAATGGGGTTTGTATAGACACTGTGTGTCTGCCTATCACAAGAAGAGAACAAGCCACTCAAACCTGCAGGGAGAGTCTAATCCCCAGACAGCGTGGCAGTGATTTCATCCCTGCCTTGGGCTCTGCATGAACCCCTGGGGTTCCCTCTGGAGATCATGGAGAAGGGCCATGTCCATCCAAAATCTTGAAGGTTTGGGGGTTTATGCAGTTGTAGTGCATTGTCACAAGGTGGCAGGGACGTGACACTTTCTGACAGGCTCCTCCTGCTCAGCCTGCCACAGATACCCTCTTCAAAGCCTCACTGCTTTCCTTCTTATCTGGAAATACACGGATTTATCAGCAGTCCTCTGTCATTCGCTTTGAAAATGTCCTTGGGATAGCTCAGGGGGAGGGTAATTAGTTACTTCCAAGCTTAAATATTTTACCTATTTGCACTAAAATAAACGTAAAAGAAACTGCTTTGCATGCCTGAAAGCCATGGTGATGTGGGGAGGCGTGGAAGAGGCTGGCTTGGGTGAGCCTGTGGTGAGGCTCAACTCTGCTGCTGCTTTGGTGGGGAACCCAAAAGCTGTGCTGATTAAAAAGCAGGCAGCCCTTCTGTCCTGAGTCACAGGAGTGATTTCTCCCTGAATAACTGAAGATGGAAAATCATGGTTGTAACTTAAAAAGAAACATATATATTTCTGTCTCAGGAACACTGTATTAATTCGGGCTTCCTACAGTAGATGCTCAGCTTTGGGCTTCTGAAAGCAAATGTCTGTGTATGCAAAGGACCAATTCCCTTATTTTCACGTGTTTCTCAGTCATCTTTTACCCTTTCACCTGCCAGAAGCTCTTGTGATTTTATTGCTGTGCTGTCAAGGGTGTTGCAGGCTGCCATGGCAGGGAGCGAAGCCTTTGTCAGCTCTCACCAAACATTTTCATACTAAATTCTACCTGCAGTGATAAAATCAGATTTGTGTTAATAAGCTGCTAATCACCATCAAGTAATTGTTTAGTTTATCTCTAGAGTCCAAGCTGATTGCTGTCTTCTCATGCTTGCCTGCCTGGCGGTCTTTAGAGACAGGAGGTTTTCAGGGTTTTTAATCTGAGGTACAAGCAGTGAGAAATTACTCAGCTGTTGCTGTGCAGGAAACATC
Source organism: Loriculus beryllinus (assembly GCA_039877255.1). Classification (NCBI taxonomy): domain Eukaryota; kingdom Metazoa; phylum Chordata; class Aves; order Psittaciformes; family Psittacidae; genus Loriculus; species Loriculus beryllinus. The sequence goes on from JBCJKH010049488.1 coordinate 30,578, forward strand.
CCTATCATGCAGCAGGAGGTAACAATAACAAATTGCTGACATCCAAATTCAGCTTTGCACAAAAACCTGTGCAAGATGCCTGCTGCTCTCTAAGTCATAACCAGACCACAGCGAATCGGAGGCATTGACACAGGAGAAGTAAAAGAGCAGGAAATGCACCCAGGTAGAGCAGGTAACATTATAAAATCATTTCTGAGCTGCTGTTCACTGGATAGATTGGATATAAGGAAGAAGTTCCTTACTGTGAGGGTGGTGAGGCACTGGAATGGGTTGCCCAGGGAGGTTGTGAATGCTCCATCCCTGGCAGTGTT